>PISW01003907.1:0-168297 GCA_004023785.1 Mungos mungo
ACTTCTCTCTTCTTATTCTTGTATATCCTATTTTCTTGGGGAATTCTGTCCTTTCTCAGGGATGTGGTTATAATATAGTTGTTTCTCAAGGTTGCCCTGGGATCATGCCCTTAGCCAGATTCAAGAGTTAGGAGCTTAATGGACTGAGCCACCCAGGAGCCCCTTTAAACTTTTCTTTTTATCATTTTAAACCAACCAATACTAATATCAACAATAGTAATACTAATAAATTAGTTAATATATATGAGCAGTTATTTTTGACCAGCCACTTTTCTAGGAGTTGTATATGTGGAGTGTCCATTTAATTCAGTTCAGAGAATGAAAGGATGGTGCTATGAAAATTTACACCTGGGACCTGAGACTACCGACATATTTTATTTATAATCATTATTTATTGTAATTCCTACAAAACTCCTAAGAGGCACTATTATTATCTTCATTTTGTATATGAGGAAATTGAGACAGGAGACAGTTAAGTATCTTGTTACAGATCATCTGGCTGGTAATGATACAGAGAAGATTTGAATATAAGATCCTTGAGGGAGAGAGGTCCCAAAAGTGACAGAGAATTAAGAAACAGGGGGCTAAGACCCTCAGGGAGCCAAAGCACCTGTCTCCTGCCTCAAGCCTCTTTTATTTTGCTACCTGTCTGATAACAAACAGCAAGCACATACAACATAGTATTTGGCATCTTGACAGGTCATGCACCTACCGTGTATTCCATCCGGGGTCATGAGTACATCTGGCGCCACACAAAACATTCTTATCCCCTGCCTGGTGTCTGTATGATGTCCTTCTGGAGCAAAGGAGCGGTCCTGCAGCTTTCCGACCTGGGACCTGGGAATGGAACTGCTTTCAGTTCCCTGCTGCTCCGTCCCTTTCCTTCTAGACATGCTTACAGTGCCTCCGGTTTCTTGCTCTCCAACAGATCCTGATTCCAGAAAAGTGGGCTATTAATCTACTCTTTGCTGTCTATACATAGAAGCATATATGTGAAATATATATGGAAGAAGAAAAAGCTTCACATATCACTTTCTAACTGAAATTTTGGGGAAAATTCACATATAAATTCCCTTAACCTGTGCATATGAAAACATTTAATTATATTAATGTTCTAGCTAGCTATCTGTTTGTAATACCTACTATAAATTATTTGTCTTTACCATAGGAATAGCTCTTCTAAGCATGCTCTTACATTGATCACCATGAAAATGAGGTTTAGGGTACCTGGTGGCTCAGTCAGTTAAGCATCCAGCTCAGTTTTAGCTCAGGTCATGATCTCATGGTTCGTGAGTTCAAGCCCCACGTCAGACTCTGCACTGACAGTGTGAAGCCTGCTTGGGATTTTCTCTCTCCCTCTCTCTCTGTTCCTTCCTTCCTCTCTCTCAAAATAAATAAATAAATAAATAAGCATTAAGAAAATGAGGTTTTAAAAGTGGCAACATTTAGTAAGCTAACAAAATAGGTGGTTAAAAATAAAAGTAATAAAAAATTCTTATCTATACCTCCAACTCTTCTAGGGTCACTTTTGCTTTACCATACAAATAAAATGTTCTAGGAGCTGTGGGAATTTCAGCATGAAGCCTCCGCCACTCTTATTCCATAGCTAACTACCTTCCACTTGTGTATTTGTCAAGAAACAGCCTTATTTCTAGTTCATCTCTGAGTCAGGCACTTTCTTGCCTTCACCTGGTCAACAAACCATTTTTCACCTCCTGCACCAGGTCCTCTTTCTATACACCGCTGTACCGACACTGAGTATCAACATGTCCTTTTCTCTTTCGACTGCCAGTGTGCGTTGTGTACACGTGCCTGTGTTAGACTTTAACTGAAGATTTTATCTGATAGAGATACATCTTGAACAGGAAATTTTTATAGAATTGATTGCACTTCGACTTTGCTCCCCCGTCTCAAAACTATTCTTTCCTCAAGCCCACTTTTTTTTAGCTATCAGCTGGTTTCACTTAGGCTGCCACCCCTTTGCCCCAAATTTCTGTTATTTAGCATCACAGAAGTTATCTTGCCTAAGCCACTCCTCTAAATCAAACCTCAATCAATCTGTTTCCCAAACAAGAGAGCCGTGGCTAAAGTACTTGAGATCTCCTGTCTTGGAATACAGAAAAGGGCAATTTCTAATGTTTTATAAGCTATTTTTAAATTCCCATTACAATTCCTGGCGAAAAACAGAGTGCAGTGCTGGGGTCTACTTCCATGTGTTTTCAACAAGGAAAGGAGCAGATAAAATTTTGGAGTGTTGGGAAAAATGGATTCATCACAAAAAAAAAAAAAAAAAAGAGTTATATATGGTATTACCCAAACTAAAATACCTTAACATTAGGAAACTAACCCAGAAGCATTGGTTAGCGTTCCTGTATTTGCCAAGATAAAGTTAACTATGCCATAGACTCAATCCTGAAGCCTCAAAAACCAAGTTTACTGCTGGGTCATATAAGAGTCCAACATGGGTCAGAAAGCTCTTCTCTACAGCTCTCCTGCCACACAGAAATTCACGCAGCATTTCTGCAGAAACAGCAGCACCTTAGAACACTTTGCTTGAAGCCAAAATGGAGAGAAAGAGTATCCTGAAAACCCACACCAACTCTTAATTGACAAGGACAAGGTCACACAGGGCCAGTCTAATGCAAGGAGGGCTGGGAAAAATCGCTTGTGTACATCTAGGAAGAGGACACAGGCCAGTAAGTGGCAATGAGTATTCCACAGTTGTCATTCCTAACAAATGAATGTTTCATCTCACTCTGAAATATTACAATATTTCAAGTGTTTAATCTGTGGCACTTTACTTAATATGAATTTTTAAAGTGTTAAAGTATAAGATCTAAGCAAAACTTCCACTACAGCCAAGAAGCTAAATTTAGAATGATTTCAACACTATTACCTGGAAGGTATTATTAATTCTGACTAGAGAGTGTGACAGTGTATAAACAGAATGTTACTTCATAACTGAACATTTCATGGCATTTAAAGTACTCATCAAGGATTTTTGTACTAACTATAAATTTTAGAGTTCCTAAAAGTCTGTGCAATTATTCTTTTTACCCATCAGCAATTTGTATACATCAGATATAAAAGCCAGCCTCAGCATATTGCATTTTTATATGTTTCAGCAGCTGAATTGTCCTCATTAAATTAATCTTCCTAAGCATTTTTACATTTGATTATCCTATATAGATATAAGGAAAGTTTCTTTGACTATCAGACTTCTCATATTATTTATAACACCTATAATAGTCTGACTTTCTGTGAAATTCGTTTTTTCTAAAACAGTACTTTTTTACCTTGTTTGATCTACCAACTAGCTTTTTTGCTTAAAAAATAAATGTTTTCCTCTCTAACCAGACATAATCCTTTTTTCATTATAGAAAATAGAGACTAGGAGAAGAAAATGATCATTATCTATGATCTTTCACATAAAAATATCCAGTATTGTCGTTTTGTTTATATTCTACCAATCACATATGGCTGCGTGTGTATACACACATATGTGATATACACACAATTTTTGTTTTTGTAGAAATTCATAAAAATATATTTCCACTGCCCGTCTGAAAAAGCTAAGCTTTTAAGACTCAAAACATCTAGTGAAAAAGGATAAGAGAGAATGAAACGTGGTATATTGAAGCATTGTTCAAATAGGCAACCCTCAGAACAGTATATGCAGGAAATAGTCTGTAGGAATAATTAATACAATGTGGGGAATATTTAAAAATTTAACTGGGCAGTTTTGACAATAGATGTTAAAGGAAATACTCATAGAATCCAGAAACTGAAAGCTGTCTACGTTATGTACGTAGTGATCGTTATGTACTTATTTCTAAGAGAAAATGTTTAACCGAATTTGCAAACATCAAGACCTCTTTCTAGTCCTCCTACCATCACATCACCACCCTTTAAAATCTTTGACAAAAAAATTGATAGTGTGTTCTCTATTAATAAAATTTCCAGAGAATGACAAAATAACTGATATTTTTATCTCATTTTGAACCTCTCTTACTTGCAGGTATATAAATTGAAATCTGCAGTGTTTTGCAATTCTTTAGGAAATGTCATCAAATATAGAGAGTGAGTATTGTTTTTAATTCCATTACTATTCAAATATAATTAAAAAGTTCTAGGTTATAGTCTATTATAGTTTTGATTCATTATGTGCCACATACATGTAACCACTATATATTGCATAATATTATGTTGTTATTTATCTTACATACACATGCAATGTGTGATACATATATGTAATGTTCTTATATAATTATTATCAGTCCGACTAATAATAAGGTGGCTAAGTAAAACATAAAAATCAGATTGCTTAGTATTCAAATTTTAGTTCTACAGCCAACCTGCTTTGTTTACATAAATGAATCACTTTTGATGCTAACAAAATTTCATTGAACGTACATTTCTCTCATACTCTTTTGGGCAACAAGAGATTTTTATGTTTCATTCTTTGAACTTTTAAGTTAATACTTCATGTAACCTTAGTATTGTTTACAACACAGTTGAACTGAAGACTACAGAAATTGATACTTTGTATCTCCACGTGCTGTGAGAAATGCCTGCTCCAAATAAGACTTTTCTAAATCCTACCATGAACTAAAGTCATTCTGCTTTATTCATCTCCCTCTGAGGCAGCAATTTATTCACATATTGTATCACCAGCTGTGTTTTACAAGATTCTCAGTTCTGTTGTATAACTTTTAATTGTGTCCTGGGAGATAAAGGTCTACGAACCACAAAAGTCATATTGTTTTCTATTCCCTTATTTCAATTATCTCTGCTCATCATTTGGGCTTTTCAGAATCTCCTTATGATAACTAATTTAGAACACAGTATGATCATTTTCATACCTGAACATTTAACTCTTCATCAGCAATGCTTAATCACAAAAATAACAAATAGAATCACTCAAGAGGCCCTCTCTTTATGAAAAAAATGTGGATACCAGTTATTTGAAAGTTATTTTTTTTAAATATTAGCTTATAGTTTCTATTTCTCTCTACAATACTTGAGTCACTTTCTAGATATATAAACTTAAAATGGCTCCTATTTTTATAATTTTCTTAAATGATTAATTCTCACAACAATTTTGTGGTCATAGTGTATTTAATACAGGGCAGTAGAAGTAGAAAATTATTTAAAGTAGAAAAATATAAAAATTGGTAGTTACATTAAAATCTTAAAATCAGTAATCAAGTTTGCTGATGAAAAAAAGAATTTTGTTGACTGAAAATATCAATCATCACAAAGAAATTGAGCCATTCATTCTCTCCATCTAGTTAACAGATAGTACTGGGTTTTATTTCAATGTTTTATTTATTTCTGAGAGAGAAAGAGAGAGAGAGAGAGAGACAGCATGAGCAGGGGAGGGTGAGAGAGAGAGAGGGAGACACAGAATCCAAAGTGGACTTAGCACAGAGCCTGACACGCGGCTGGAACCCATGAACCACGAGATCATGACCTGAGCCAAAGTCGGAAGCTTAACTGACTGAGCCACCCAGGCGCCCCCAGATAGTATTGTTTTTAATCAAAATTATTATGAATGTTATTGACACAAAGATTTAAAAGAAAAAAAGACATGTTGCCTGTCTTTTAAGAGAAAATAGTGAACACAGTTGTCAAAAATTTTACAGTAATTTGCTGAAAAGTTTTCTGTCTAAAACCAAAGCCTGGTCCCCAGAACGGCACGCCCAGTCCCTAACCCGCGGCCCCGGAGCGGCTGCGGAATGCTAAACCGCTTGCTATAGTTGTTCCCCGCGGGAGACTTAAATCGCGGGACCCGGAAGTCGCAAGTCCAGCCGTCCATCCGTAATTTACTCCAGGCTGCGGCAGCACGGGACTCGCCAGGCCCCGGCGCCCCTATGCCGGCTCTGGGCGTGCCTCCGGTGGGGGCGAACGCAACGCCTCCATCCCTCCCCGACCGGCTGCCGGCTGGGCAGAGAAACTACGCGGGTATTTCTCCCGAAGGAGAGAGAAAGGTGCAGAGGGAGACGCAACAAACAAGAACACAACTCATGGTTTCTGATCAGGCAGAGAGAGAGCGTTTATTAGAAAGCTGTCATTTATATAGGTTTTACAGGGCGGGGAGAAACAGGTAGCTGACTTACGTCAGATACCAGGTAAGCAGAGTCAAATGCATATCAAAAAGCGCCCCGACATTGCCTTCAGCAATCTTGGGGGATGGAGAATTAACACTGAATACGGTTTTGATCTTTAGTGTGCCCTGGCCCTTCTGCGTCTGTCCCAGCAGGACAGATGCCACCAAAGTTATTTTGGCAATCTCCAGCCTCCAGATGCAAATCTTGTTTACTGGCTCACTCTGCAGAGTGATAATCCTTGCCTTGAGACAGACAGAAACATGGCAGTCCCCGACAGTTTTCCAAAGTAGAAAAAGTGCATGTTAACATTTTGATTACATTTCAACTTTTTGACTTTACCTATTCCTCATTTTTTAAGTTATTTTATTATTAGACCTCTATAAATTCAGGTTGCAAGGAACAATATCTCAGGGCAAATTACTTGTCTATCTGATATATTTAATGGCACATAATTCTGTCATTATGAATCAGCTAAATGTTTTCTCATTGATTGAAGTGATAGATGTTCCACAAATGCAGTAAACTGCACATGTTTGATTACCCCAACATACTCAGATATGCATTGGCTTATTCTAGTAGCAAAATGATTATAACCCTGGATTTTGAGTAGGAAGTAACTTTAAAGAACAATTTTATTCAGTTCACCTATTCATCAATAAAGAATAAAAAGATTTAGTCGTCAATCACATGTGATTTTGATTTCAAAGATCCATGATATCCAACCAGTTTTTGCTTCTTTTATCTCTTTCTGACTTTTGAATTTCCTTGCTTGGACATACTGCAGTAAAATGTAAAAAAAAAAAAAAAATCATTCTATCTTACTCCAAAATTGCCATTTCCCCTTTTATTTCATCAAGTCCAATAGCATAATATCTCTTTCTTGGCTTTAAAGTATCAATTACCTACATGCATTATAGAGTTATGTCTCTTTCTTTTATTCTAGGACAAAGTTTCCATTTTTCATTACATATACCTTGCAGATATTGTCTTTATTTTATAAGTGTTGCCTTATCCTTAGTTCCATTGATGATTCATTTATTGCATCATCATGCCAGTTTCCCTAACAAAGTCTCCTTAAAGTCCATTTGCCCATCTAAAAGGCAAGATCATCAGATTTTATTAGCAAAACATTGCAATAAATTCTTTTCAATTACTCTGAAATAAAATTGAAATACTAAAATTTGGGCAGTCTTTCTAAGAAGGAATTCCAATCTTTAATGGTAGCCTTGATGATAAAGTTTAATTCTTCATTTAAAAAATAATGTTCCTATATCTTCTAGTGCCTCCCAATGTCTTCAAATTTGTGACAAGCCAATTCAGGAAAAGCAGACTATGCCTTATATTATATGAAGCTTTTTTGTACATCCTCCAATGTGCCTGCTTCTTTATGCAGACCGTTACTTTTTTTTCCTGAAGATCTTTTCCTCCTTGTTTTGACTGATTCCTGTATATCCTTCAAAATCCATTTCAAGTCACTTCATGATGAGAACCTTTCCTAACTTCCAGATACCATGTTACATATTTTTTTTCTTATTCCCCAGGTAGCAGTAATTAGTAATCTGCCTCCTCCAGAAATACAAGGGGTGTCTTTTTTCATAGCCATTTTTTTTTCAGAGCCTGGATAGCCTGGTACAAAACATTTATTTGATATTCAATAAGTGTTTAAAGAAATAATAAATATATGAGTTATTCAGGGTAAGCTACAAGTGCCTAACCAATAGAGCTTTCTAAGCTTTTTGACTAGTGCCTGTTATTTTTCCATACTCCATTTCAACTCATTTCATTTTAACAGGGCTCATAAAGTAATCAGTTTCTCTGAATATCGTAGCTTTTCCCTATGCTGGTGTTGTTTGCTTTTGTATTCTTTTATACACATCTGCATATATTAAGATGATTTAACTCTTCTATATCCTAAATGAACCCAACTAAACTGGCCAATAAAATCATGATAACCAAATCTTAACACTGGGTGTAACAAATTTTTCATTTTTATTTTTCATACTGGTGTATTAATTATTTTCTTTGTGTTTGATTATACTCTACATTTTTCTCAGGATGTAGGCTTAGAAAACTATATTGTAGAACCTACAGTGAAAAACACCTTAAAGGGGGATAGATCTCTGTTTTAATTATATATTCAAGGCTTTCATTATTTTTAGTGTTCTTATTATTTATAGTACTAAAAGTAGTAAAAGATGTTTCTGGGTCAACCCTATTCTTTGTCAAACTAAACCTAGAACCACATCAGAACCAGAAGAGTTTCTTGGTGTAACTCTTTTTTTTGTTTTTGTTTTTTTTTTTTATTTATTTTTGACAGACAGAGAGACAGTGTGAGTAGGGGAGGGTCAGAAAGAGAGGGAGACACAGAATCCGAAGCAGGCTCCAGGCTCTGAGCTAGCTGTCAACAGAGAGCCAGACGCAGGGCTCAAACCCACGAACCGAGAGATCACGACCTGAGCCGAAGCAGGACGCTTAACCGACTGAGCCACCCAGGCGCCCCGGTGAAACTCTTAACTGCTTGCTCCAGTCTCCTAACCTGATACAGATGAGAAGCTTAATCTTTCCTCATGTCTAAGTGTTATACTTATCACCAAATAGTGGTCTTTATTTGAGGCACCAACTGTCATCATTTTCTGAGGATCACAATAAGAGAAAATATTTTATTTATTTAATTTTATTATATTCTATTCTAGTCTATTTTAAAGTCTTTTTATTTTGAGAACGAGACAGTATGAGAGGGGGAGGAGCAGAGGGAAAAGAGAGAGAAAGAGAGAGAGAGAGAGAGAGAGAGAGAGAGAGAGAGAGAGAGAGAATCCCAAGCAGGCTCCTTGCTGTTAGAACAGAGACCTACATGGGGCTCAATCTCACAAACCATGAGATCATTACCTGAACCACAATTAAGAGTCAGATGCTTAATCAACTGAGCCGCCTAGGCACCCTGAGAAAACATTTATTTTAAATGACAAATAATTAGCATCTTTTACTCTTACTTTGATGACAAGGATTGACCATTCAATAGTAATTGTGTACTTGTGCTATCCAATAAGGTCACATATAGTCTAATTTGTCAATTAATGTTTGTACTTTTATTGAATTAAACATTGTCCCATTTGTACAAAGTGAGGTAGGTATGAAAACTGTGAAGGAGTGGGTGAAAAGATTAAAGGACACAATTAATGTAATGCTGCTAATACAGGACTTAGCACTGAGTTTCAATAATACATAAATCATCTATTAAAATTGTTATTTATTTTGCTACCAGCTAACAGTAAGCATTATAACAATCATACAAGAGCATTAACAAATATCTTTCCAAACTTTAATAAAAATATGTTAACCATATTTTATGGAGATTTCATATTGTCTCTCATTGAATTCAGACTTAAAATATGATCACCATAATAGTGAAACATTATAAATTCAGTAGAGTGTTTTCCTTAGCAAAATTCTAAGATTCATGACAGGATTCATCATTCACTGGCAAAATAAAATTCATTAAACTTTTTAAATTAAAATGTAGCTTTCAATTAAGGAAAGTGAATCGGGAAAACCATCATTGTATAACCCAGATAAATGATGAGACTATTCTTATTAAACTGGTAAATACTAAGGCATGAATTTTGACTCATATATAACAACACAAAACTAATCATGAAAATAGTCAGTAAAGAGGTGGCATGTGGGGATTGTGAAAGTTATGACAATGTTTATTAACGGTGTTTGATAACCTTTTTAAAAAATTTTTAATGTTTTATTTATTTTTGATATAGAGAGAGACAGAACATGAGAGGGGGAGGGGCAGAAAGAGAAGGAGACACAGAACCGGAAGCAGGCTCCAGGCTCTGAGCTGTCAGCAGAGAGCCTGACGCAGGGCTTGAACCCACGAACATGAGATCTGACCTGAGCTGAAGTTGGAGGCTTAACCGACTGAGCCACCCAGGCACACCGGTGTTTGATAATCTTATTAGAAAAGGCTGATGAGTGGTATTAGAGTAAATGATATGAATTTAAAAAAAGAAATACTTCATACATAGGAACAGATGACAAAAATTTTGGTGAGTAAAACAAACTTTTGTTGTACATAATTTTATTTGTGAAGTTTCTATTATCATGAGACGATGGTATGTTCCATTTAGCAAGAAAATATTTCACATCTTAAATAACATAAGAATAACCGGGACTTTAGCGGCAGGGTGGCTCAGATGTTTAAGTGTTCGACTCTTGATTTCTGCTCAGGTCATGATCTTGTGGCTCCTGGGATCAGGCCCCACCTTAGTCTCTGATCAGTGACTAGAAGAAATACTTTACTTTTTTTAAAATATTTTTATTTTGAGACAGAGAGAAGGCTTACATATTTGGAGAAGGGGCAAAAAGAGGTCAAGAGAGAAACAGAGAGAGAGAGAGAGAGAGAGAGAGAGAGAGAGAGAGAGAGAGAGAGACTTCCAACCAGACTCTACAGTGTCAGAACAAAGCCCAATGTTGGGCTCAAATCCATGAACTGTGAGATTATGACCTGAGCCAAAATCAAGAATTGGCTTCTTAACTGACTGAGCCACCCAAGAGCCCCATATTTTACTTTTTTATCATGATATCAAGCATGATTCCTTCTTTGACTGGAAAATATGGAGAACTTATTCTTTCTCAAAATAGTGACTGGAATTGAGATTACAAAAACTAGACTTTTCAAGCATTAAGTTGATATAAAAATACATTTTCTACATCAACATACTCATCTAACTATTGAAAAGCATCACCTGGAACTATAATTAAGCTTTAAGACTCTGTTTTCTCTGATAGCAATTTATAGAAATAATTCAGTCCATCAAGCAATGTATGATTTATGACTAAGAAATCAGTCATTTAGAAAGGATCCAGTAATTACCAATGAGAATTTTCAAAATATATATTTATGCTAATCCACAAATAATGGAAGCTGAAGGAAATGAGTTAAAATGTTATTTTTGGAAACACTAATATGTGCTATGGAAGATGTGTTATTGCCTGTTTTCATGGCGTTGGTTTCTTTTGTTAAAGATTTACCCATTTACAATTCAGATATCCTTAGGGACAACATATTTTTTGCTATTTTTTTTTCAGTATTAAAAGTTCTAACTATAATTCTTAAGTAAATTAACATCCAAATATCCTGATAAGAGTATAGTACTGCAATGCTGGAGTTTCTTACAAAATATTTTTACTTTATATTAAATCATGTGATTTCTTTCATTATATTGCCAATTAGTTTTAGAAATAATGTTACATAGAATAGATCAGTCAAATTCTATGGTTTGAAACAGTTTAAATAAATTACATCCCATTAAATTGTGTTTATTTCTTAACAAGAAGTAGCTGAACAGATGTATTTTTTTAAATTCTGTCGCCATATTGTCAATTTTATAAAAACCTACTTCATGGAGTAGAGAATACTAAGGTAAATAAAAGTAATTAATGGAAAAATAAAAATTAAAGAATAAAAAATCATCTCAGATCAAAACTAATGTGAGGAGTTATTAGCATGTATTCATTGACTGCTCTGAATTCATTAAAGAGTAGTTGGTTTTAGGGGGCATTATCTACTTGAAACTTTTTAATAACCCATACAGATGGCCATAAAGTTGACGTTTTATATTCATGGAAAGCTAAGATTCAAAGTATTAGTATCTTGACCAATACTTACTAATACTTAACACAAAACTAGTAAGTGGTAAATCAAATATTTGAGATTGAATCACATGACTCCAATTTCTGTGTATATTTTTGTCAGGTTCTGTCACCCGCTGGACCTCAAGACTTGACCTTTATTGCCACCTGCTTGTACTCACTAACTTTTGTCTTACATTTTTCCTTAAGCTCTTCTTTCCAACATATCTCTTGACTCAGGCAAATAAAACCCCAAATCACCTCTCAGGTGATGGCGACTGCTCTGACAAGAACCTTTTGCTAGCCCAGAGCACCCAGACCATTTGAGCTAAGCCCCTGACTGGAGCCTATGAAAATGGACCATGGAGTGACCCCTGGAATGACCAGCAATTACGTTTACCTCATTATAATACTAAAATCTCTGCCGAAGAAAAAGCTTCGGCCTCATTTACATAACATACAACATATGCATAGGCATGTTTCCTTATGGTGCATGCGTGACCTTGTGCTGCCTCTACATACCATGACAAGGCTTCCCTAAGTATTCACCCCAATCCTAAAAAAAAGGTACCCATTCCCATTCTACCGGGAAGTCATGGCTGTGGAATTCATTCCAAGTTCTCTCCTTATTTGCTACAAATAAAGTTTTCTTCATGTGACAACTCACCTGGTGCAGTTCCTGACTCCCCAAAGAGTGAGCTAATGCTGATTCAGTTACATTCCTATCTCTATATTTCTCATCTACTTGTTTCTGTTGATATTTTGACTGTGATGCTCTTTCTGAGATGGTGTTGTACACTATGCAATCAAACAGAATAAAGTGCACCACTTAACACAGTTCCAGTCGAGAAAAAACTAGGATAAGATAATAACAAATAAACCACCAAGGAAAAAAATGCCAATGCGAATGGTTTTAAAAGCATTTTGCCATTTCATTTACTTGAGATTGGAAATTGAAGCAAGCAATGTTCTCCTATCAGAAGGCTAAAACATGTGAAAAACACAGTTTATGTATATTTGGATAAAAACCTCATATTCTACAGTTCTTCCAGAAATCTACAAGATAGGTTTATACAAACAGTTGTGAAAGGACTTGGCTTTAGTGGACTAAAGTTGCTCCCACAAATCTTGCTTTATTGGGCCCAGAACCATAAAAACCTGATTTCATTGAAGTTCTTTATCTTCAAACAGTTTCAAAAGTTCACAGACATAAGAATGACATCTCAGGGGTTTGAGAGCATGCTGAAATAATTTGCATGCGTATGAGTTCTTTGTATTTCTTTTTACAATGAATTAGAAACCATCCCTGGTGGAGCTACCACACAGCAATGTGGTAAGTCCTACTGAGCAGCTCATATTTGCACTGCTCTACCCTCCTATTCAATCTCCCACCCACCCTGTGAACAATGAAATGAGATACTTAGAACCTTAAACACAAGGCAAAATTCCATTTACTGAAGTGAGAACAGACTCTTCCCTACCAAGATCTTGTTCAAAAGTGCACTAATAGAGTCTATAAAATGCCACAGATATGAAGTAGAAAGGGATAAGACATCCTGAGCCAGATAACATGACTTCACATCTGACATTTCTCCAGTCTCTGTTCTCCATTCCTTTTGTTTTAATCTTTATTTATTTTTGAGACAGAGACAGAGAGAGAGAGAGAGAGAGAGAGAGAGAGAGAGCATCAGCAGGGGAGGGAAAGAGAGAGAGGGAGACCCAGAATCTGAAGCAGACTCCAGGCTCTGAGCTGTTGGCACAGAGCCTAACACTGGGCTTGAACTCACAAACCATGAGATCATGACCTGAGCCAGTGTCAGACGCTTAACTGACTGAGCCACTCAGGTGCCCCTCTGTCCTCCATTTCTGTTAATTCCCACTGGAGCCTTTTAATTCTGCTTTCTTCCCTCTGGCCTCACTGGAAATATACTATTTCTCGCTGGATGTTGGTCATGAGCTTACCTTGGCTTCACTTTAACTTTCACCAAGGTAGTATTAGTAAGACATCACCATTAGTATTTCTTCTCCCTTTACTAGGGAGATTTCCATGAACTGCCTCTAGATAATCCAGCAATTCTTATTGCTGAAATCCATCTACCATATTACCCAAGTTTTATGCTAAATCACATATTTTGCATTGTGTTTGAATAACACATTTCCCTGTGCATTGGCAGTGACCCATTTCTACTGATTTACATTCAATAATGAAACATAATTTTCCATTGGCTTCTGAAAATACATTCTGGGGAGGACAAACTCATCTTCAGAAAGTAGATTCCTTTCAAATTCACAGATTGAGGTCCTATCTTACCATTGGTCTAATAAACTTATAGTATTCTACTTTTCACATTCATAAATGTCATAGTTGTCTCTAAATTAACAACTTTATAGAGTGAAGCCATTTCAACCTCGAAGTTGTATGCCTGAAAATACAACCTGGTTGGAGAAAAACTCTGTTAGAGGAAAAGAAGAAAGTGGTTTTTAGAAAACAAAATAATCATTCAGTATAACATGTTAAGGGACTTATTTTAAATGATATTGATGGTCCACACATGTGTTTACAACCAATCTTCCAAAACCGAACCAAAATGATTGTTAAAGCATGCATGCATCATCAACCAATGAGGCCAAAAGAGAACAGGGAGAATACAACATCTCTAATATTTTGGAAGCCAGAAGCGGGTGCAATTGATATAAATCAGCAGAGATACATATGCTGCCAGTGGGGAAAGCCCAGAAGCAAGTGGCTGGTACAGAGATCACCCACGGTATCAGTCCGAATCCTCAAGACAGTATTTCCCAAAAGAAAAGGCAGGTGGAACTCCAAGCAAAGCAGTGAGGACTGTCTTTCTCCCAGATCTTCTTTCTCTTCCAATGTGCCTGGGTAATTCCACCTCCTATAATCCCAGCAGAGGATTAAAAGTTTCACTTTTGGAAGAAGTTGATCCCCACTCCCCCTAAACTCTGCAACAGCAAGCTCGTTGCCAGTGGTGGCACCAGAGCTGCTAAAGGATTAAGTAAAAAGTCTATATACTAAGCAGTGAGGTTCCCATTCTCAAATGTTCACTTGGCTCTACTAAATTTTGGTGACTAGTTTTACAACCTTCATCCAGGATGTTGGAGAATTTCTCTCCACTATAATTAGCAAACCCAGGAGAAGAAGCTCAGAAGCCCTGAAAGTTGTGATTTCCCACACAAAAGCAATCCAATCTGATCACACTGCAACACAGCTCAACAGACTTTTAGCACCTATATAATTCATACAAGATAATGTAAAGAGAGGAGGAAAATGAAAAAATCACACACGTTAATTTTTATGCAAATTTAAAATATGTATTTGCAAATTACATTTGGTGAAATTGATGAGTTTACTATTTTGGATGAATATGTATGGTTTTTGCCTCCAAGTGCTTTTTTCATTTTCTTACTACTTTCATTGCTCCGTGGTCTTTGCTATTTCAAAATAGTATTAAATCTTTTTGGGTCCAGATTGTTCTTAGTATCATCAGAAAAGTTCACTGTAATTAGAATAGTATAATATGGCATTTATTTTAACTAGTCACACAAAACTAATATTCTCAAAACTGCAAGATAACTATTAGTAAATTCAATAATTAGGTTCTTTTGATAAAGGTCATGGATTTAATATAACAGCTCATTACTAAAAACAAATATTCTATTAATTTTTACTTTTCCTTTAAGAAATTTGTTAGTTTCATGCTCTATTCAACATAATGGCCCTTGTCCTAAAGAAAGAAAAAGACAAAAGAAATGTAATATAAACCCAAAGGGGTAAAGATATTAACTTTTGTTGTTCTTTGACCCAGAAACCAAACATCCTTGACTTTGGATATCTCTAGAGATATCACTGTTTTTCTTGGGTTCCCATTCTGAATATTTATGTATAAAATTTTATTCCAAATAATGAATATTTTGTTCCTTCCTTCTCTTGCTGTGCATGAACCAAATACGTCTTTTTGCATGTTGTTTTGGAAGATCTCTAAAGTGTTTGGTAGTACATTTATGACTTGATTCTCAGTCTTATTTCCTTTGTAAGAGGTATGCAACTGAGAACATTTAATATTCTCTCATAGATGAGTTTTTTATAAAGGAAGAAAAAATTTCTCCACTTTTGAAGTGTATACACCAATGAACACAGTAAATGACAGTTAAGTACTTTTCAGTGAAAGGATGTTCTACACAAAATAGAAAAGCTAAACGTCTTCTTCTTTGGTGACAAATTATTTTTTCCCTCAAATAGACAGCTTATGCTTCCAAGTTATTCTTCGAACACCATTATACTTTCTTATTCACCTACCACACTTTCCCCACTCCACACCAGACTTTGCTTATCCCAACAACCAAAATTTGACTTTACTTTTCACGTGGTCACTAATTTAAATATTCAGTGATGAACACTCAAAAAAAATAATGATAGACTCTTGCCATAAAAAAAATTATCACTGGGGCAACTGGAGGGCTCAATCAGTTAAGCGTCTGACTCCTGGTTTTGGCAGGTCATGATCTCCAAGTTCATGAGTTCTGGCCCTGCATAGGGCTCTGCACTGACAGTGCGGAGCCTGCTTGGTATTCTCTCCCTCCCTCTCTCTGTCAGTCCCCTGTTCATGCTCTCTCTCTATCAAAATAAATAATAAAATAAAACTTAAAAAATTATCACCAATAAATCTCACAGCACATTTTTATAAATATATAATGTAGCATTTCCTATTTAATTTAAACAATGTATATTTGATGCTAAGTATATACAATCCTTTCCAAGTTAATAGATAATTTCCCATTGTTTTTTTCCATGGAAGAATTTCCCAGGATCAAGCTTGGCCCAACAGAGAGATTTTTCTAGGAAAAAAGAAAACCAGCACACATTTTAGCACTTATATTTAACAGGACTCACATGATGATTTGGAAATCTGAAGATTCACAAATATGGAACTGACTCTTCCCTCATGAAATATTTACTGAATTCTAGGTGATATATGAAGCTAGGTACTGTACAGAAGCTGAATGAAATGTGAAACCCCAACAATTTCATGGCACCTAGAAGAAAATGTCACAGTAGAGGAAGTGAGCCTAACACAACACAAGCCAGGCTCTTTCTCAGAGCATTTCTAAGATTATGATGCAATTCAGGCTAAAACTAAAAAACAAAACAAAACAAAACAAAACCATGGGGTGCCTGGATGGCTCAGTCAGTTGGGAATCCCACTTCAGCTCAGGTCATGATCTCACAGTTCATGGGTTCAAACTCTATTTCAGGCTCTGTGTTGACAGCTCAGAGCTTGGAGCCTGCATTGGATTCTGTGTCTCCTTCCCTCTCTGTCCCTCATTCACTATCTTTATCTCTCAAAAATAAATAAAACATTAAAAATATTAGGGGCACCTGGGTAGCTCAATTGGTTAAGTGATTGACTTAGTCTCAGGTCACGACCTCATGGTTCATGAGACTGAGCCCCGTGTTGGGCTCTGTGCAGACAGCTCAGAGCCTGGAGCTTCGTTAGGTTTCAGTATCTCCCTCTTTCTGCCCCTCGCCTGCTCACACTCTCTCTATGTCTCCAAACTAAATAAACATTAAAACAAATTTAAAATAAATAAATACATAAATAAATAAAAATTTAAATAATTAAAAAATAAAAAGCCAAACTCAACCCTTCTGAAGGGTGCACCTGAATCCTCCATGCTGCAGCCATTCAGGGAAGAAGGGACAGAAGCTTAATCTCAAACCAAGCCCAGGAGATACAGAGCTTTTTCTCCCCATACATCCCTGATGGAATACCACCTATGACCATAACAAGTTTGGTTCTGCATAAATTTTATCTTTATTTATTTTTTTATTTTATGAGGTGACTACTAAAGTACATTGTCCATATAGATAAGTGGGTTAGAATTTAAAATTATTTTATGATAATATCATACAATTCTTTGATCCCCTTGACTTCAAAAATTTGAATAGGGATCTGATAACAAATATTTTATGATCATTCTTCTTCCACCTGTTGAAAGATAAAAGAAAAGAATTGGAAGTCATTAGGTTGCTAAGTGTTCAGTACCTGGTCATTAGAGTCATTCATTTCTGAGCCCTATAACAAGATAGAAGGGCAATTAGCCAAGCACAGTCATGGTGTAAAAATGACAAAGAAGTGAAGTAAAACAGGAAGCAAAGAGTCCCTTCCAGTGTCCTTACCTGATATGACTCACTGGCCCCTTGGTGCCTTTTTGGGGCTCCCATTCTACTCTCACCTTTGCTCACTCTGGTCCACCCCTTCCTTGTTCCAAGAAAATATCAGGTTCATCGTGCATGTTCAGGGTCATTGCACTTGTTCATCTTCCTGCCAGAAATGAGATTCTTGTCCTGTTCACCTCATTCATTCATTCCATGGCCAATTTGTGATTATGTTTTATCCTTAATATCACATCCTTAAGACGGTTCTCCAAATAACATATGTCCCCTTTTACCTATACTCAAGCATCTATGTTATCCTTCCATTTGGGGACTTATTACACATCACAATTTATATATTTATTAGTCTAAATGTCTTTATTCATTGCTAAATTTTGTGAGCTCATGGCAATAGATGCATGTAGACCCTGTACACTGAGATATTAACAATTGCTGATAAGTTTTATATATATAAAGTATCTTATATATAAAATCATGCATATGTATAATATATAGATCTTAATATGTGAGGAATTTTAAGTAGTAGTAATTTTTAAAAGGAATATGTGTATGCTCACTGTCCACTGTCCAGCCTTCAAGCCTAAGTAATAGAATATCAATAAATTCTTTAAAGTGCATATGTAGGAAATCAAAAATGTGTTTGTAAAATAGATGACAGTTGAGTACAGTTTGAATGTTGATAGGGCAACCATGAGTGAGAGAAAAGGAAAGAAAAAGGAAAAGATAGAAAAAGGAAAAGAGAACATAAATAAAGCATATGAACAGAATTGGCTGCAAAATAAGAAACTCACTTCATCCAGGATAGCAGTCCAGAAGGTAGGCATAGGTGTAGGGAAGATCTGTCTGCCTGATGGCTGGAAATTCAGAGATTTTTCTCTGATTATAGGTTGTTTTGTGAAGTATGAATAAAGGTTATTTTCCGAGGACAAAAGTCACTTCTTGTTCATAGACTAAATGTTCAAGAAATGTATTTTGAATTAGTGAAAAGTTATGAGACAATTTTTGGAATCATATATTTTTTAGTGACATCAACCTAGAAAGTATATGGATGGCGAAGATGTTTCCCTTTACACTGCAATACCTATAAAACTTTCCATTATCAGAATCCAGTTTATCCTGCATATGTCCATTTCTTTCTTTACATATATAATATACTTACTCATGTTTAGAGAAACTGCTTCTGTCATTGAGCTTAAGGGTGCACAGAAGCTGCCTTTTTGGAGCTCTAGAACAATAATCACAACCACACTGGAACGTATTGCTTTGGAATGGGTGATGTTCCCTCTGGCATCCAGGCTCAGAGTCTGGTGGCACAGGATAGCCGGCTTTGGAAGAGCTGCCTGCTTTCAGATAGTGTTGCCTCAGAGGATGGTGCCTGCCACTTGTTACCCTGCAACCCTGTTCTTTGCACTTGCTGATCTAGAGCATCGTCCTGTTATAGGACTTGTCTCAGAGATGAAGATCCTCTTCCCTTAGTGTTCTCATTCTATCCACAGGAAGCTGTGGGAGGAAATAAGATTTTCATGAATGAAAGCTCTTTGGGAGGCTCTCACAGCCACTGGTCTTATGAAGATGAGAGCCCTTAAGTTTGGGGGCAATACTGACTTCTTTTTCTTACATGCAAATATCTACAATTATTTGTAAATAATTCAATGTTTAGTTTATTTCAATGCAAAGCAAAGATTTCTTACACCAAAACTGCTCCACCCTTAAGATATTAATTTTAGCACATATTGTAGTTAGATGGAATTTGTTTCTAAAAAGAATATGAGGTTCCTACTGCTTTTCTCAGAATCATGCTTTGTAACTACAGGTACACCTCAGAGATATTGTGGATTTGGTTCTAGACCACTGCAATAAGGTGAATATCAAAATAAAGTGAATCAAATTAATTTTTTGGCTTCCCAGGGCATATAAAAATTATGTTTATACTATGCTATAGTCTATGAAGTGTGCAATAGCAATATATCTTAAAAAACAATGTGCATGCCTTAATTTAAACATATTTTATTGCCTAAAAATATTAACCATCATCACAGCTTTCAGCAAGTTGTATGTTTTGTTGGTGGAGGATCTTATTTCAATGTTGATGTCTGTTAATGATGAGGATGGTGGTTACTGAAGGCTGGGGTGTCTGTGGCAATCTCACAAAATAAGACAATACAGTTTGCTCCATCAACTGACTCTTTCTTTCACAAATGGTTTATCTTTATCTTAAGATGCTCTTTGATTGCATTTTACCCACAGTAGAACCTCTTTCAAAATTGGAACCAATCCCCTCAAACCCTGCCACTGCTTTATCAACTAAGTTTATGGTATTTTAAATATATTGTCATCTTTTCAAAGTCTCCACAGCATCTTCTTCAGGAGTAGATTCCATCTCAAGAAACCACTTTCTTTGCTCATCCGTGGGAGACACCTCCTCTTTCGTTCAAGTTTGATCATGAGATTCCAGCAATCCAGTCTCATCTTCAGGCTTCACTTCTCTGTGAAGCCAGTTCTCTAGCTTTTTCCACCACAACTGCAGTTACTTCCACCACTAAAGTCTTGAACCATCCTTGTGGGTTGGAATCTACTCCTTTCAAACTCCTGTTAATGTTGATATTTTGACCTCTTCCTCTGAATCACATAAGCTACTAATAGCATCTGGAATAGTGTCTCCTTTCCACAACTTTTCACCTTACTTTGCCCAGGTCCCTCAGAGGAATCACTATCTATGGCAGCTTATAACATTATGAAATGCATTTCTTAAATAATAAGACTTGAAAGTTGAAATTATTCCTTGACCCGTGGGCTACAGAATAGATGTTGTGTTAGTAGTCATGAAAACCACATGAATCTCGTTGTTCATCTCTATCAGAGCTCTTGGATGAGCAAATGCACTATCAATGAGCCGTAATATTTTGAAAGAAATATTTTTTTTCTGAGCAATAAGTCTCAACAGTGGGCCTAAAGTATTCAGTAAACTAATTTTGTAAACATATGTGCTGTCCTCTAGGCTTTGTTTTTCCACTGAGAGAACATAAACAGAGTAGGTTTAGGTGTGTGCAGTGGTATGCATATGAGTGATCAGCAGACACTTGAGCTCCTCATGTCGGTAGACTACGAGGCAAATGAAGGAGCCACTGTATAGGCTGAGATAATCAAGCCTAATAACCATGAGAAGCTAGAGCTGCTGCTTCATTATTAGGAAAGAAGTGGTTGTCTGAAACCAAAGAGATTTATTGAGTCATCTTTGGTGTTCTTAGTCTAATGATAATAAATATATTGCCTTACTAATTCTGAGACATCTTACTTCCCAATATGAGAGTCTAGAGTGGTGCTTTGGGCCTGAAAGACTACCTGTCTTCATGATTTTATTTCCCGTGGAGCTCATCTTCATCCAGGGTGAGGCACTAGAGTTACCATTTATTTATTTATTTTTCTGATCAATGTCATAAGCCTCCAGGAAAAGAAACTGCATGCAGTGCAACTAGCTTCTGGCAGGTGCTCTAAGTATGAACAATTCTATGGTATTAGTTTGAGTAATTTAGTGACTAATGCTATATTTCTGAATAATGGCCTTAGAAAAAAATCCGGGACAAGAAAATATTCATTCACAAAAAGTTTTGGCTATAAAACTTTTTTAAATGTTTTTTTTTTAATGTTTATTTATTTATTTTGAGAGATAAAGAGAGAGAGTGAATCTCAAGTAGGATCACCCTATCAATGCAGAGCCCCACACAGGGCTCCATCTCACCAAATGTCAAGTGATGATCTGAGCAAAATTCAAAAGTTAGACCCTTAATCAACTGAGCCACCTAGGCACCCTAGAATTCTACTCTCTTGTACATAAAAATATATATTCATCCATCCATCCATCCATCCATCCATACATACATCTTTCTGCCTAGGCGATACATTTAAAATATTTATCAAACTGTTAACTTTCCATTCCTTCTATCTTCTTGGTTGCTAGATTATGGGAGGTTCTAAATGTACTGAGGGATGGTTCAAATGATCAGAGTAGCAGGAAATAACTAAGAGGTTGCAAGATAGTTTGGTTTTAATATTTTGACAATTATAATGGCTGCATCATGCTCACCAACTGAATGCTCATCCTTCGTCTATTCAATCGGTAAACACTTTTTCTACTACTTCTATGTGCTGTGCTCCTGATCACTCTTAGCATTCTTACTTTGTGGTGGTGACAATAGGATAAATAATTCCATTACAGTGTCAGAAGTTTTAATAAACTTGAATAAATAAAATATCCAAAGAGGATAGAGCAAATTTACCAATTGAAAGATATTAGAATTTTTAATGATTAAAAATAAATCCACATAGTCATTTTCTGAAACTTTTTTTAAGATTTATAAATCTCTTATCCCCAAGACATTAATTAACATTTCAAACTTAAGGACATTCTTTCCTAGAAGACGATACCCAACACAAGCACCTCCTTTCTGATTTGACTTCCTTCTCAAGTCAGCCTAAATGTCAGAACTGTAACTTCCATTACTCCTTCACCATTAAAAAGTTTTCCTGGTCTTCTGTTGGCTCATTACCTCTGGCTTATTAAACTCAGATCATTGCATTTCTGACCAGTCACATGGATGTTGAGTATAATGGGACCATTAAATCTGTGTGAGTCAGTAGCATCCAACCCTTCTCCCCACGTTCAACACAGGAATTATTTTCTGTGATAATTTAGCTCTCTCTCCCATATTGCCTCAATGGTCACTTAAACTGCCATTTGTTTTCTCATACCTCTTACTAGCTTCCTTCCTAATTCACTCCAACTTCATAAAGAAAGATAATTTATTGGGTTAGAACAGTAGCCATTGCCTTTCCATATCACATGCCCTGATATTGTCATCTATTTTAGCCTTGTTAGTTATAATGGTTAATTTTATGTGTTGACTTGACTGAGACACAGTACCCAAATATTTGTTGAAACGTTATTCAAGATGTTTCTATGAAGGTGTTTTTAAACGACATTAACATTTAAATTGGTGGACTTTACAGTAGACTTGCTTCCATAAAGTGAGAGGGCCTCATAGAATTTAAGGCTGAATAGAACAAATGACTGGCCGATCATAAACACTAAGGATTCTATCAGCAGATGACCTTCAGACTTGAAGCACAGAGCCTCTTCCTTGAGTGGAAATTAATATTTAAAAGTGTAACTTAGAGTAAAGCTGATTACCCTCTGTAATGAAGCTGGGCCTAATTCAATCATTTGAAGGCCTTAGTAGAACAAAGACTTTTCTCAAAGAATGAATTCTGCCATCAGAGTGCACTTGGATTCAGACTCCAACTCTTCCCTGGGTCTCCAGCCTGCTAGCCTTCTCTAAACATCTTAAACTTGAACCATCACAATTATATAAGCCATTTCCTTAAAATAAATCTTTCTCCCTCTCAATAGATGATAATAGATAGATAGATAGATAGATAGATAGATAGATAATAGATAAACAGATGATAGATATAGAAAGATAGAGATACAGAAACAAATATATGTATACAGCATACATGCATCCTTTTGGTTCTATTAGTCAGGAGAACCCTGACTAATAACTTGGTCTTACCTTCCTATCTAGTGTCTTAGATTCTTTCCTCTCCCACCACTACAAGGAATTCACTTTTTCATTTCTATTATCTTTTCAACTATCTCATCTCTCCCTCTACATTGTCTTTTCAGCAAATATATATGTTCCATACTCTCTTTAAAACAAGCAACAACAAAATCTTCCCTCCCACCCATATATCCTCTCTCTTGTGCACGGAAGCTTATTTATATTGTCTTCACTATTGACCCCTGCTGTTTCACAAACACCCAGTTCTCAATCCACTGCAGTCTTGCATCTACTCATTTCATCAGAGCCACTGATATTTATATGGTGTCTTTTGTAAAGAGAAACAGCACAGCCTTACTTCAAAATAAGTTTCATAATAAAAGAAGGTGCTTTGCTTATGTCAGCTGAAAAGTAATGGTAATCAATATACAGTCTCAGTATCTCAGTAAATACCGTTTTTCATAGGGCGCAACTTGTAAACTTTACGCAGCAGCACAACATCCAAGGAAAAGTGTTCTGTAAGGTTGAACAGTGTCTCTTCAGTTTTTTGCCTTTTAATTCTTGTTTATCCCTCTTTGGTGGGATGCTTTTCCCACCCCTAGTTTCTTTGACATCATGGCTTTCTTTTTCCTTATTTTTCTTTTAAAAGATATCTCATATCTCAGAGCTTTACTCACACCATCCTCCACAAAAAGAAAAAAATCAATGTCCTTTTTAGTCTATATTTTCTCCCTAGGTGATCTGACACACAAATATTGGCTCAGCTGCATCCATGACTCATACTCTGAGAAACACTAAATCTCTATCACCAGCCTTGACCTCTGGGCTGAATGCCAGATATGTTGTTATCTCACATTGATTTCTCCATTTATTTTAATAAATATTTATAGAGTGTCTGCCAGGTGCCAGGCAAAGTGCAGTGGCTAAACATATAATGGTGAGCAAAAACAGATATGGAGAATCTAGCTTCACACAGAGCATCCGTACCTGAATGTCCAGTATGCTGCAGGATAAACAGGTTCAATAGAAATCTCACAATCTTGTTTCCCTCAGAGTGTTTCCTCTTATAATTCTTAATCTTAGTAAAGGATAACACAGTTCCCCGATTTACTCAAACTAGAGACACAACTGTTATTGTTGTTGTTCTACAATATCTAATTCAGTTCTCTGAATCTTAGGCTCCATTATTGCCTCTTAGCAATGTAGAGTCAGCCTGTACTCTACATTGTATCATTGGTGACTTGTATATAGTAGCATTTTTTATGAAATGATTTAATGAATATAATTGAATGAAGTGGGGAAATACAAGCAGAGAGAAGTACAGTGTGAAACTATTTATGCATTTGCAAAGGCAGACAATTATAAAATGGTACATTCAGAAAATGGTAAATTTTTAAATATTTTAAAAGATATGGGAAATGGGATTAGTGCATGAATTAACTTGAACATATAGACTGAGGACATATTTTGAAGGCTTTATAATCCTTGGTAATGTTATTTTTCTAATAGGATTCAAAACGGAGAGATATTTAAACAAACCCATTACATAAAGTACACTAAACAACCTCTGCTATATATAAAAATTCTGTACCTGTATGTTTCTGGCCTTTCTGTTCTGTCTTATTGGCCTGTTTTCCATCCCTGCACCATGACCAAACTGGCTTAACTACTAACTTTATATCAAATCTATTTTTTTTATTTCTTTTAATGTTTATTTTTGAGAAAGAGAAAGGCAGAATGCAAACAGGGGAGGAGCAGAGAGAGAGGGAGACACAAAATCTGAAGCAGGCTCCAGGCTCTGAGCTGTCTCGAACTCTTGAATCACAAAAACGTAACCTGAGCTGAAGTCGGACACTTAAGCAACTGAGTCACCCAGGCAGCCCTATTTCAGATCTTTAGTACATGATAAGAAAATCTCCTGGTCATCATTTTTCTTGTGTCTTTCAAAACAGGATTTCAAGCTGCTTCTCAGTAAAGAAGAACAATACTTTTCAAAAAAGGAAATTAGAGATACTCAGTCAGCATATTGTCTCACATCTGAATAAAAATAATATATAGATATAGATGTAGATGTAGTTGCAGTGTAGATGTAGATATAGGTATAGATATAGATATAGATATAGATTGATCATATATATTTTTGACATTCTGCTATATCAAGAAGCAGAAAGTTGTGACATATTGACCAGGAGATAATTCATTGAATAAAAATAAACCCAAAAATATTCAAGATGCATTAAGATGAAAGTTTTAAATATTTTCTATAAGTATTCATTTAAGAATATAGTGAAGATAAAATTAGAAAGATTTAAAGAGAACCAAACGAGTCTCTAGAGTTGAAAAATACATTATATGAAATAAAAAATTCATTGAGTGGTCTAAGGACATATTAATGTAAAAGAAAAGACTTAGTGAACTTGAAGACAGACAAAGAAACCATGCAAACTGAAACAAAAACTATACAAACAGAAAGACAGTGAAAAAGGAAACAGCCTCAGTGTCTTGAAAAACAATGGTAAGCAATCTAATGTATCTACAATCTTATTCTCAGGAGGACTGAGACACAATAAAAATATAGAAATTATTACAAAAATCTTTCCAAGTTTGATTAAAAACTATAAACCTATAAATCCAAGTAGCTCAAAAAATTCCAAGCAAGATAAACACCATGAAAACCAAAGTAAAATTGGTAAAAACAAAAAAAAAAAGTGTAAAAAAGTTTCAAAAGAAAACAAGATAAAAGAAAAAGATATCACATTAAAATAAGAAGAAGAGTTGCTTCTGATTTTTCACAAAAAATCAATTCGATGCAGAAAGCAACGAATTAATATTTTTTAAATAATGAAAGAAAAAGAGTTATCTGTCACCTGTATTCTATATGTACTGAAAGATCATTTACAAATGAAGATGAAATGAAAACATTTTTAGGCAAACAAAAGTTGGAAGACATTTTGTCAGTCAAAATAGAAAGTTAATTAAATATTTTAGAATGGAAAAAAGAAAATGTTACCTGATAGAAATTCATATCTATACAAGGAAATAAAAAGGCCCAGAAATGGAAAATATGTGCCTAAATATTTAAAAATCACAATTTCATTATTACATCAAATACATCTTTCAAAGTGTTAAGGAAAACGTATTTCTGTAAAAGAATACAAAAACTCTCTGTTTAAGCCTGTTGACGACTAAATTAAACTATCATTGGAAGAATGCATACATCTGGGGAGATGATACAAGAATGGACTGGAAATGGACATGACAGAATTCTCTGTGGTGAGGAGAATGTTTTATATCTTGATGAAGCTATCAGTTACACAGATGTATGCTCTTCAACAAATGTGCCTTTAACCAGTGTGCATTAATTTTAAGTAAATTTACTCTAAAGAAAATACTTGTAAACAAATGTTGAACTACTGAAAGTATTAGGAAATGTCCTGGAGTTTGCATTTTAGTTTGAAATGCATCAGAAAATAAGATGGATTTTTGAATGGACAGGTAAGCTAATGGATAAATAACTATGTGATAAGTCAAATATAGTAAAATATTCATGATAGAATCTAGGTAGTGGGTACACAGGAATTCACTGTGGAGTTTTTCACTTTTTTAAATGTTTTCATAATACAACATTTAAATTAGGCAATTGACTGTAAAAAGGAAAAAAATCACTGCTATTATTTTTATTTCTTCATATGCTATGTAGAAGTAAACTATATGAAAACAATATTCACAAAGAATGGAGGTGGAAATACAAGAATACCAATTTAAATTTCTTATATTAAGAAATTATACTACTTAAAAATATATTGTAAGTTTTAAAATACAAAATTTAGAAACATAAGAAAAATTAGAAACATTGGAAAACATTAGAAAAATTTAAAAAGAGATGTAGCTTATATGTTGACAGTGGACATAATTAATCCAAACAGACAGGAAAGAAGAAATAGAGAAAAAAGAATCAATAACAGAGAGGAAGATAATAGACACTATTAGAAATAATGAGTAAATTTAGTAGGTTTGTGAAACTTACAGGCAATATGAAAACCAATTGTATTATCTATGTACCAACAGTGACAAAATATAAATTTAAAGTAACAATACAATTTAAAATAGTATCACAAATGAAATACTCATGAGCATAATTAACAGAGTACATGCATGAACTATAACACTGTAAACCAAAAAACAAGGCTAAGAGAAATTAAAACAAAAAAAAAGAGACATAAAGATGAGTGAAAATTAATAAAATAGGAAATTGACAGAAAAATGTTAATAAAGCCAAAACTTTATTGAAAAACTGAAAATTTCAATAAAATTAGTAGCAATCTAACCAGATTAATTCAAGGGAAAAGTAAAAAAGGAAGGGAGAAAACACATTTTGTCAATATAAGGAATAAAATAAAGAACATCATGACAAATCTTATAAATATTAAAAATATAATGAAGGAATATTAGGAATAGCATTATGACAGCAAATTGGAAAGCATAAATAATGTAGAAAATTTTTTAAAAGAGAGAATTTTTAAATTAATACAAGAAGAAATATAATACATGGATAGTCTTGTTTCTAAAGAAGTTTTATGTGAAATTAAAAATCTTCCTAGAAGGAACCACAGGCCAAATAATGACATTGACGCATTTTTTCAAAGAGTTAACTCAAAAATGACACAAATCTCATAATATTTAGTTCAGAAAATGGAAGACAGGAAATACTTCCTACTCAGTATAGAGGGAAAATGTTATCCTTATTAAAACCCTATAGGATTTTAAAAGTAAGGAAACTATTTTTCAATACTTAGAAACAAAAATTCTTAAAGGCAGTATTAAGAAGTAAAATCAAGTAATTTACAGAATCATTTTATATTATGACCAAGTAAATCATGGGTATAAAAGGTGCCACATGGGGAGTATAGTCAATGGTATTATAATAGTATGGTTTCATGACAGATGGTAACTACAATGGTGGTCAGCATAGCATAAAACATAGACTTGTCAAATCACCATGATGAACACCTAAAACTAATTTTACATTGTGTATCGACTATACTTCTAAATAAAAAAAAATAAAAAATGCAAGAAACATGCAAGTTTGATTAAATGTTTTTGAATCAACACATCAAAGTGTTTGAGAGTGTTTACTCTAGTTTTCATGGTGTTTTAGATTGCTTGCCATTGTTTTCCAATTAGTAACAGAAGACAGAAAAAAATAAATGAACTGTCACTGGCATAAGAGAAAATGAAACACTTTATTTGGTGAGTTTTATGTGGTAAAAATATTTTTCCAAGTAAAGCAGTATGAATTGCTATAAAAATAATTTTGCTGTGATATTTATCAGTTATAGTATCGAAAATTATAACTGAGAATATCTTCCATTGACTAGAATTTGTTTTGATATTATCTTGGTCTCCTACAGAGAGTATATCAATTAAAACTAGTGTTGTCTTATAACCCAGATCTACTTTTCAGATATAAGCAAAGCTTGTACCTTATTTTAATATACATTCTTTTAAACAAAAGATAAATGAATAGATAATATCTCAAAACATTGTGGAAGAACCATCCCAGTTTACTTTTGCCTAGCCCACATGAATCATTCTAATTGTCAGTGCTTTAGTCTCTAGTCGGGAGGAGCACAGACCCAGAGCAGTTGGCCCAGGAAGAAGGACCAGAGCTTGGTCCTTCATAGGAATGCCCAGAATGCCTCCTCTGGGCAGATCCTCAGTCCACATGAAGCAGCCCTACACCAGGGCACTGGGGGAGTAGAGCCTGAGCCAGATTTTGGCCACACTTGATGGAACATACCTCCATGGTAAGTACTGGTAAGTATGTCTGGGTAAAGTGCAGAATGCACCTGTGCAGGGGAGGCCAAGAGAAGGAGCCCCTATTTTTGGTGGATGCATAAGGGAGTTTTGTTTGGAAGATGCAACACAGTGCCATCCAAGTAATGCACTATAAATAAGTGTTAATGACCCCATAACTCAAAGGCCCTTGACTCTGTATTATGTTTTCCTTTTTCTTCTCTTTCTTCCCCACTCTCTTTGTTCTTCTTTGATTTCTTCTTTCCTCTTTCCATCCTTCTTTTCTGGAGAAAAGAGAACTAATTCTTTTATGACACTGATTTCTTAGCAAATGCCATGGAGAACAAAACTATCAGATGAAAATCTTAAGTGAGAGAAATCAAAGTAGAAAAATTGGTCAAAGACATACAGAAAAATTTGTTCTATGTTTGGGACAACACAAAAACCATCTTCTGATTAGGTAAATATCCTCAAAATACCAATAGTCTTGCCAAGTCCAGCTCCAGCAGGTCCAGGGTTCCTCTGAAATATGGATGGTGTGAGAGAGTGAGATGAGAATTGGTGAAGGGAGAAGGGAATGTGAGAGCCTGATCAGCAGGCAGCCATCTCTGCCCTTCTGGCAGGCGTCTCTGGAAGGCATTTCTGCCCTGTCTGGTTCTCAAGCTTTATTTGTGGTGAAAGGTACGAGAACCAAAAAGAGCAGTAAATGATTTCTCATTGATAATTTTTACAATTTTCCAGGACATGGGTTCTGCAGAAGTGACAATTCTAGTAGTAATGATTGTCATAAAAAACTTAGCTACAGGCACTCATGTTGTCATAGGTATTTTTTACAAAACCTCAGATCTAGCCTTAAGGAAGCAACCTTTAACCAAGAGACAAACAGCATTGTTTAGGAAAGGTCAGTTTTTTTATGAGTAAGTGTCATTAGACTGTTTATAACTCTAAGAGAAAGTTCCCAGAAAAACCGGATTCTTAGGAGATATATTGCCTGCTCTCACAGTCCCAAAGATGATTGATACATTTTATTGCAGTAGTGACTTTTACAAAGGCGTTCAGGCCCAGAAGGTAGTCAGTTAGCAATTAATTGCTTAGGAAAATTATATGTTGCATTAGGGTGTATCTAGTTTATTCTTCTTTTCCCTGACCAGGTGCAATCATGCCTCAGGGACAGGGCAGGGGGACAGGTTGCCCCAACACTAATCAGCAAAGCACTTTGAGGTTTGGTGCCCAAGCAGAAATGGAAGCTTCAAGAGGGTGGATTTTGGGAGCTGTGTGGGGGCAAGAGACCATGCAAACTTGCCGTACCCTCACCAGGAATTTTCACTCTACCGGTAAGTTCAGATAGCTCCCAACATAGTCTTATTATGGAAAAGTTCCTAGAGATAGTAAATAATTAGTTTCACCATCAATGAATTATAGAGACAAGGAAAATAATCTCAGTTTTTGTATAGTCTCAAAATATTGCCTAGAATAGAAAATAAACTTTAGGATATTTATAGCATTTTTATGTATTCTACACCTATTCAACATTTAGATATTGACATGTTTGAGGTGGAGGGTGGAGGAGAGAAAAACAAACTGAGTTTTTCCAAGTAATTAGTTATGCCTAAGATAAGGTTAACTTGTTTTCTACACACTAGCATCGGTTAGATATGGAATCCAAATTAACTCATAAATATTAAAATTACAAGCTTAAGGAAAGAGAGTTACTTGATGCATAACCTATCTGGAAGTATTAAGCTAATGCAAAATTTGTAGCTAAAATGTTGCTAGTCTGTGGAAACTGTTCTCTGGAAACAGCACCCATGAGACCTATAGAAGGTAATGCATGTCTTAGGACACATTTATTTACTGCAGCAAAGCAGGCCTCTCCATCCCATCCCTACCACTGATGCTATTGATAAATATTTCCGTCAAATATGTTAACATTTTCCTCAAATGTTCATGCTGAATTTTCTAAAGCATTAGTCAATGAATAACAAGGAAACAAAAACATTTACATTAATTGTAGATGTTTTGTTTTGACTGTCTTTTATAAAAATACTCTAGAGCTATGACTGTGTTTCCCCTCGATTACAAAGTCTTTCATATAGAGAGTACTACCCAGTAGGCCATCTTTGAAAAAAATACATGCGTAAATTACTTACTTTCAATCATGTATTTAAACATGCATATTTTTGTTAATTCTGTGTAAGAATAATGAATTAAAAATTTATTGCAAGCATGCACAGATATATATTTTCATTAGACTTCTCAAGCTTCTTAGACTCAAGAACTCTATAGTATTGCTCTAAAATAAGAAAAATATGTGTTGTATTTAGGAAGCGAATAATTTTGAGTAGTTTGTAACATATGTTATACTTTAAAAATTAAGAAAATCGTGAGAAGTATTTGCAAAGCCAGAAATTTTATCTTAATTATTTTTCTTCATCAGAGGAAAAGTATTTTGCTGGTTTCTATTTGCAGAAAGATGAACATTTTACTGTCCTGCATTTTGAAGTGCTTTGCCACTGGATGTTAAGCTTAATGAATAATCAAGCGTTCTTTTTGTCATGCCATTTCAATTTGAGGCCATAAGTCTGTCTTGTAAGACAGTTTAAAATACAATGCTCTTGGAATTCTCTTCACTGCTTAACTTGACTTCTGGTGATGAATTTTCTGTTGTGTTATATGAGTCCCATCTGTTTTTAAGTATCAGCTCATCAGCTAGTTATTAATTTAAGTCCCACTGAAAATTGCTGGAAGCTGACCAGTGTATTCACAGCACGACACTGAAACAGATCAAAATGACACACGTTGCAATAATTCTGGGAACTAATGTCCACAGGCAACCACTATAATTGTTCTTCACACTAGCAGACATTTTCCCTTTCTCGGGAGAAAATTCTTAACATATGCATTTTAATTGGCTTTAAGAAATGAAATAATGATGTCAAAGATGGCAGTGAATCTCTTGGACTACCACATTGCACATTAGCTGTGTGAGCTAATGCTTTGAGTGTAAGGTGAACTAATGGTGTTTTCTGAATCAGCCTTAATTCATTAATGATAACACACAAATTAGAAATATATTAATTAAAACTGACCAATAGAAATTAAAGATCTAAGATCTATTAGTAAATTATAACATAATAAAACAATTACAGTAAAATGTATCCCCCAGGAATTATTTCTTCAAACAATATGGTAATTATATTTTTGTAATAAGAAAATGTCAGCAATCAAAAATTGGATTTTACCAATTATGTTTCTTGACTTTTCTATATATATCCTTCAGATGATTCACTGCAATCAAGTCATCTCCTGATTATCATGCTAAATGTAATTCTAGAAATGACATAATTACTGTAACTATTTTAAAAAGGAATTACACTTTTCTAAACTCTCTAATGTATTAGGACAAATAATTATAAATTGATGAATTGCTAGCTCTTTCTTCACTACCTCTTCCTATCCACTTACATTGTATATTTGGCCTGCAACTCCATATTCAGTTTTTATAATTCTTCTTATCTTGTGATTTATCCTGATCACAAGATGGCCTAATTGTAGATCTAGCATATATGAAATTTGTTCTGTTTACTTATTTGTTTTGTTTTGTTTACTTATTTTTTCCAGCTTTATTAAAGTATAATTAACAAGTTTGGACAATTTTTCCTGAGATTGTTTATACATTAATTCATATGAGTCACTGTGAAATGAAGTAATATGAACCTTTTAAGTAGCTTCTGGGCACTAACTAATAGGCAGAGATGGCCCATTTTTAGAGAAATAATTTCCAAAATCATTTCATAAACTTCCAAGAAAGCTTTAGTAAGATTGGGATTTCTTTTCAAGCAAGAAACAATTCTTGTTATCATCCTCCATTTGAGGTTGTCCACAATCTCTAAAAACAAAGTATGGGAAATGCAGGAAACTAACGTAATTAACTTTTCTGGAGATTTAACTCTAAAATTTACCATGGAAAGAGGAGCAGTTAACTGAGCTTTAAAGTTTTCTTGAGTTCGAAAAATTTCAGAACCCAGAATCTCAGCCCTGCCTTCTCCATTCTGACTAATCTTCTCCCAGACTCGAGCATCAATTCCATCTTGCACACCAGACAAATAACACTCCTCATTTTTATCTTCCCTTCTGAATTTGACCTTCCTTTTGCTGCTAGAAAGGGGTCTTCAGTGTGTCAAGCAGAGAACAACCGATCATAAAGTCTCAAATTCCTCATGTTGCATGAAGGCCCATTTTAGACAGTTCGAGAAAACCCACCAGCATATGACCTACCCATCAACATTTTTAATTATTTAAGGAAGAGAGAAAATGTTTTCAGTGCATTGAATCCATGATATTTTATACTTCTATTTCTTTGCACACATCATGGCTTTTCTATAGCATTTTTAATCATAATCCTGCCTTCTGTCATATGACATGCTCTGTGGGTAAGTAAAGGTACTTCTGGAGAAAATATCGACAGTGATAGATAATATAGTGTTCTAGTTGGAAGTAAACGCCAAGATATATTTGTGAAACATAGGAGAAATTATGTTGTCTTAAAGTTATTCTTCCTTTTCTTCAAGGATATGGACTTGGTTCATTCCTTTGGAAGTGTAATGGAATGGAGTAATACTCTCAATGATAATGAATTTACTAGAAGTAGAGTAGAAGCATAATCATTTTCCTCTTTAAGTAGGATACTTTGCCCCAGAAACAAAGGCTCACTAGTTAGGAGTGAGATACAAGAAAACATTAATACCATTTTATATCCTTTATAAACCAACTGGGGAAGAGAGAAGAGGTTCTCCAAGAAAAAGTCAGGAAAGTGTATAGGATTACAGTCTTTGATCAGTCCAGATAGCTGGGATTGCACATTGAACATGAAAAGAAATTGTGTCTTTTGGGGGTGGAGAGGTGATGTGGTGATAACAGTTATTACAGTCAGTAGGTACTTTTTTGTTCAGAAAATAGAAATAGTATTTTAATCATTGGTTTCAGCAGGTGGTACAGTAGGTGCAAATATCACTTTTCTTATACTAACATGGAATGCAAACATCTAGCCCTCTCTATTATTGGACCAACTGGGTACAATCTTAACCTTTAACCAGAGAGATGAGGCATCCTAGTTCACAAAAGTAGGCACATACAATTCATCAGTCTTTTCCAAACAAATAATTTAAATATAGTGCCATTATCTCTGTCAGTAAGTTTTATATATGAGGTTCAAAGTTTTTAACTTTAGAGGACAAATTAGTAAAAAAAAAAAAAAAAAAAAAAAAAAGGAAAGAAAGAAAGAAAACTTGGTTTTAAAAAAAAATGCATTCACTTGAGTGTCCCAGGCTTTAAAAGGAATTTTTCTCCTGAAGAGCCCTAGTCAAAATAGTGGCAAACTATTATTTGTCTTATGTGGAGGGAACTCTTCAATGGGTTGTTAAATGAAAGATCCTATTCTTCAAGGGTCAACTTTGAAGAAACCATACAAATATTATAAGATCCCTCTTTTAGACAGAAAAATCTAAAATCTCTCTCTTTTTAGAAAGGAATTAGTGTTAATTAAAGGAAACTGCAGTAAATCATTTTCAGCTAAAATATTTTAAATTATTTGGTTACTACCATATAATTGCTTCTTTGAGTTGATAAAGATTAGTTGCTTGATCAGCTTTAGGCAAGTCTTCTGAACCTATTTCTAGATCCATCCGTGTGCATTCTTGTAAAACCCATTTTTGGCAACAATCCTGATCATCAGTTTAGCAAGAGTCCCTCAGCCTCCACATCTGACACCCTCTTTATCTAAGAGTTCCTCACCCTGCACCATCTCCCAGATGATGTCTGATCACATTGGCCTGTCTTCAGCAAAGATCTTATTAGATTGATGTAGCCGGAATGCCTCCTTACACCCTATGTTTCCTCTTAATAATTTTTCAGTCACTGATCCCTACCCTTCTCCTTGTCTATAAATTCGCATTTCTTCATGCTGTGTTCGAAGGTGAGCCCAGCTCTCTCCAGAGGTCTCTTTCTACCTATTGCCAAGGTCTTGAATAACACCTGTTTTTATGGCTTTCACTACTGTCCAACTCTGGTTTTTCTTTGACAGAGTTTATATAAAAAGTGAGAATATAGAAGAAATGTAATATTCTTAATCAGATTTCATTAAGAAGATGATGTGGAGAGAAGTTCAGAACATATTTGCTAAATAATTAGGTTTTAGGAAACTCCCAAGTAAGTTCAAATTTGACTCTGGTTCTGCTCCATTCTAAACAACTGGCTCTCTTTTTTGGCAAAAGTCTTTCACTGTAAACAAAACAGGGTTTTTTTTCCTATGAAATTGATCTAGTCTCAATAACAAGGACTTGCTAAACATTGTTTGAGTAATCTTTAAAAAATGATTGGTTTAGCAGACTAATTATGGTTCATGAATTACAGTAGACCTTTGAACAACATGAGTTTGAACTGTGTAAGACCACTGACATGCAGATTTTTTAGAGTACAGTGCTGTGAATACATTTATTTTTTCTTATAATTTTCTTAATAACATTTTTTTCTTCTGGCTTACTTTATTATGAGAAAATAGTATGTAATATATATAACATACAAAGTATGTGTTAATTGACTGCTTATGTTATGCTAAGGCTTCCAGTCAACAGTAGGCTATTAGTAGTCAAATTTGGGGGAGTCAAAAGTTATAGATGGAGTTTTGACTATGCAGGGGCTGGTGCCTCTAACCCTGCATTGTTCATTGGTCAGTCTCAGGAGCCTCTGAGACTTCCCATTTAAAATCTCAGTCTATTTTATACAAAACTATAGAAAACATTAAAACATTTGGGTTCTGTTATAGCTATCCCAGTATACCGTCACTGTTCTACAAAATTTAACAAAAGCACATTTGAATAATTAAAATTAAACTTGGGAGTAAGAAGGTAGATCTCTGAGCTCTGTGGAGGGGTTTTGTTCTATGGAACCTTCTAGCAACCACATTTTCTTTGGAGCTCTTCACAATTAAATTTTTCTTCAGTTATTTCTAAGCCTTTAGTTAAGTTTATTTAAATGTGGAAGATTTGTGTCCACAGTTGGATCAAAGCAACAGAGCAGGATAAACAGCAGTCTGAGGAAATGTGGATTTAAAATTAAAGTGGCTACCTTTAAGAGACCAGAGTAGCAGCCTAGAGCCAGGAGGCTGACTGGTGAAAAGTAACAACCAAGAGAGATTTGAAGAACATATGCCTTTAAGGAGCTAAGCACTCATAGTTACTCTGGGTTTAGAATTCAGTAAAATCAATTAAGTAGAATGGGACCGAGAAATTATGACTTGGATATAAAAAATATTTTTTCTTACCTTTAGTAGGGGATAGAAAAATCTGAGATATTTGAATCACAGCCACCTACATGTATGATAAGCCAAAAAAGATCACAGGAAAAATAGTTGATCTTTGAAAAATTAACATTGACTATCATCACTAAATTAATGATTTACTTTTTATACATAAACAACACATATGTTAAATGTATAATAGAGTCAATTTGGTTTTAGTGTGTGGTCTCTCATTCTAGGCGTCTATTCAGAAGTTTCATTTTCTTTTGTCCTAATTTAATAAGAAAACAAGTGAAATAAGGGATTTTTTTTCCTCCCAAGGAAAGAAAATCTCTGTAAAAAATAAACTGTATGTAAAAGGAGATGACCAAATAAATATGGCCTCTCCAAGAATTGGAGGGTAGCCAGACATGGATCAGGATCAGAATGGACACAGTCACTTGGAGAAAGACAAGGATGACAAAGGGACAGGGTTCACTCAGCAGACTAGGATCACTCAAACTTTTTACTTTCCTAAAAAGAACAGTCTTCAAGACAGTCCTTTGGCTGGTTTCTGGGACATAACCTGTGAGCCTTTAGAATATTCTGCCTAACAAGGTTGCCTTCATATGCCTGAAACCTTGTGCCATGATGTACTGGTTTGGCCAAAAAGTTATTCTACCTAATGTGATTTATAGTGAACATCTATTTGATTAAAGATGTAAAGATTAGAGTCTGAGTCTCTGAGGTTAGTCATGTGGGCTCTGCATGCTTAGTGACTGACCCCCCAATGAAAACCCTGGAAACGAAGGCTCAAGTGAGCTTCTGTGGTAGCAACACATCACACATGTTTTAACAGATTGTTATTGGGAGAATTAAATGCATTCTTATATGACTTCATTGGGATGAAACACGTGGACGTTTGTGCCTGGTTCCTCCTAGATTTCACCCTCTGTACCTATCGATTTGCTAGCTTTAAGTGTATCCTTTTACTGAATAAGCCATAGATTTAAGTATAACAACTTTTCTGAGTTCTGTGATTCCTTCTGGCAAATCATTGAGCCTAAGAATGGTCTTGGGGATACCTTTAAATGTTTCCTCTCTATACTAAATAAGTACTTCAATTCACTACCCAAAGCACACCTCATAACCTCTCAAATAATCAATGAATGTGAATTGCATCAAGGGGTGAAGGAAGTGAATTAGTAATTTTCAAACTTATTTTAGCTATCTGGACATATATTCAACTGATATCAGAATTGCTTTCATTGTAGATAGTTGGAATCGGCAAGTAAAGACTTCCCTGTAGGCATAGACCTCTGAGGCATCTGCACAGAACTTTAAGAACTCCACGGATCTTATTTTGAAAGTCAATAAAAGATGTAAAAACGACTTTAACATATCAAACCAACATATCTGAAGTTTATACAACCTATAAAAATATAACCAAAAATGCATGCCAGCTTATCCTTAACTGGACAGAATTGAATCATACACTATATACAAGTAATGCAGAAATCCAGAGGGTTGTAAACTTTAAAGAATCTCCTAAATGTAAAAAGTGTGATCCTCTATTAAGTCTCTTTATCACCAATAACTTCCAACATTGAAAGAAAAGATCATAAAAATATACATATTTTCCTATGTAAAAGAGAAAACCTCCAAAATCTTTTGAATTCATAAAGACTTCAGATATCCATCAGCAAAATTTCTTGATCTGGTGTGAAGCAGTGTTGAATTACCCATGGATATGATGATATTTTAGAGGCACTAGAGAGGAAGAGTCACTTCTCAATACAAATGTTACAACTAAAAACTTCATGTACCATACAAATAATGACATAACTCTGACAATAGCCCCTTTGGCTAAAATATAATCATGTTTTGTAGGAAACAAAACTGAAAACCAAATATATGCTGTAATAGATTAAATTTGTTATGGGTGCCCTAGGGAAAAAAAGGCTTCTAGAGTATGTTCATATATAGGCAAAATATTTTAAAAGAAAAAAATTTTCTCATCTTCCTCTCCCATGACCAGTGCTGAAATAATTTTGTGTAAGACTTCATTGTGCAAAAATAGATTAGAATTAAATTTTCTTGTCATACAGTTTAATTATAATAAAGCAGATTAAGTTAAAACATTATTACCCAGTTATGAATAGTAAATTCCAACTCAGACTTAGAAAAATATTTATGGCTGGATACTACCATTCATGCCCTTTCCTATGTCTCTCAATGTTTATATATACCAAAGAACAAGGGAGTAATTTCTTGAACAGACTATTCACCCAGAAAAGTTTCTAGGTGTAAATGATTATCGAACTGTTTACACACAAAAAAAATTTCCTTACATTTTATAAACCTAACACAACGGGGAAAAAAAGCCACCACATGAAGAAATTTGCAGAATATTTTCTCTTATAATTTGGGTGTATTTTGTTAAGGGATCTTTTGTCTGTAAGTTTCTGGAGATCAATAAACAAATATTTCCTGCCCTTATGAAATTCATATTCATCTAATTTTATTTTAACATAATTAATCATTTTATAAATTGTATATAAGCTCTTTATATATTTATTTCATAAGTAGAAAAAATAAACTTCACCATAAAAGGGAGAAACTGTTTAATGATAAAAATTATTAATTACAAGTACGTATTATTGTAAAATTCAGACAAATAAGACCTATCCTTTCATGGTAGAATAGAGATACCCAATATTTGTTCATATTTTTAAAAATTGTCTCTAGGGCACCTGGACAGCCCAGTTATGCAACCGACTCTTTTTTTTTTAAATATAACTTATTGTCAAATTGGTTTCCATACAATACCCCATGCTCATCCCAACAAGTGCCCTCCTCAGTGCCCATCATCCACTTTTCCCTCTCCCCTACCCTCCTTCAACCCTCAGTTTGTTCTTATGATTTGAGAGTATCTTACGGTCTGCCTCCCTCCCTCTCTGTAACTTTTTACCTCTTTCCCCTTCCCCATGGTCTTCTGTTAAGTTTCTCCTGTTGCACATATGAGTGAAAACATGGTATCTGTCTTTCTCTAACTGACTTATTTCACTTATCATAATACCCTCCAGTTTTATCCACATTGCTACAAATGGTGAGATTTCATTCTTTCTCATTGCCATATAGTATTCCATTGTATATATAAACCACATCTTGATCCATTCAACAGTTGATGGACATTTAGGCTCTTTGCATGCTTTGACTATTGCTGAAAGTGCTGCTATGAACATTGGGGTACTTGTGTCCTTAGGCATCAACACTCCTGTATCCCTTGGGTAAATTCCTAGCAGTGTTATTGCCGGGTCATAGGTGAGTTCTACTGTTAATTTTTTGAGGAACCTCCACACTGTTTTCCAGAGTGGCTGCCCCAGATTACATTCCCACCAACAGTGTAGGAGGGTGCCCGTTTTTCGACATCTTCACCAGCATCTATAGTCTCCTGATTTGTTCTTTTTAGTCACTCAGGCCAGTGTGAGGTGGTATCTCAGTATGGTTTTGATTTGTATTTCCCTGATGATGAGTTACATTGAGCGTCGTTTCATGTGTCTGTTGGCCATCTGGATGTCTTCTTTGGAAACGTGTCTATTCATGTCTTCTGCCCATTTCTTCACTGGATTATTTGTTTTTTGGATGTGGAGTTTGGTGAGTTACTTATAGATTTTGGATACTAGCCTTTTATCTGATACATCTTTTATAACTATCTGTTCACATTCCAGCAGTTGCCTTATAGTTTTGTTGTTTGTTTCCTTTGCAGTGCATTAGGTTTTATCTTGATGAGGTCCCAATAGTTCATTTTTGCTTCTGATTCCCTTGCCTTTGAAGATGTGTTGAGTAAGAAATTGCTGCAGTTGAGGTCAAAGGGGTTGTTTCCTGCTTTCTCCTCTAGGGTTTTGATGGTTTCTTGTCTCACATTGAGGTCCTTCATCCATGTTGAGTTTATTTTTGTGTATGGTGTAAGAAAGTGGTCTAGTTTCATTCTTCTGCATGTTGCTATCCAGTTCTCCCAGCACCATTTGTTTAAGAGGCTGTCTTTTTTCCATTGTGTATACTCTTTCTTACTTTGTCAAAGATTGGTTGGCCATACATTTGGGGGTCCAGTTCTGGCTTCTCTATTCTAGTCCATTGGAAGCAACTAACTCTGGATTTTGGCTTGAGTCATGATCTCATTGTTTATGAATTCAAGCCTGGTGCCAGGCTCGGTGCTGACAGTACAGAATCTGCTTGGGATTCCCTCTCTGCCTCTCTCTCTGCCTCTCCCCATTCGTGCTCTCTCTGTCTCTCTGTCTCTCTCTGTCTCTCTCTGTGTCTCTCTCTCAAAAATAAATAAACATTTCAAAAAATTGCCCTTTGCAATTCTGCCTCTTGATGTTTTGCTGTATATAACCCTAATGCCTCTTGTAACAGTGATGATGTGGAATAAGGAAAGTAATGACAAGAAGGAGGTCAGGTATACAGAAGTGTGATGAGGGTAACTGAGAGATATCTGAGGAGCTGTGAAACATTCCTCAGTCAGGGTCTTCATAAGTCCCTCACACTGTCTGTATGTTGTTCCCTAGGGCTATAAAATGCTCTTTAAATATTAAATTTCTATGTTAAGTTAATAATATATCTAAACATTCACACTAAGAAACAGAAAGCCTTAGGGAAACTAAGGTATAAGTACATAATCCTTTGAACAAAAAAAGTTCTGATTCCTAGCTTAACTCCATGGAGTTTTTTCATTGGAAAGTGAACTTTCCCATTTGAACTTTGGCATCACACAATTCAGGATAGTCAAAATTAGTATAGTGCAAACATTCCAAATTATATCTTTTCTTAAAGGGGAAATACTTTCTCATTTTTTCCAGATAATAAGTACTCATAAATATTTCAGTTAGTAGGAAGACATATGAAAAGCAAGAGAGCCTAAAGATACATGGAAATTTAAACAAGAGGATCCCATTGCTTAAAATATGCACATTTTGGTAGAATATTTCCTTCACATAAAGCGGGTATCAAAGTATCACAAATGTAATTATTTTCAAAATCAACTTTACTTGCTGACATAATTCTGCATTCCAAGGAAACTACAACGTTAGAAATGAAAGTACACAGTAACCTACAGTGTATGTATAGATTGGGTGTGACCTAGAGTTTTTATTACTCTAAAAATTATACAAGAAAAGTTAAACACATTGGCTTCTCATATTAATATGTTTAACTTTTCTTGTGTCTCCTATTTCTCGCCACAGTGCCAGCTGCCTCTCATGGAAGCTGTTTGTCATTTTGCACATGCATGCTCCCTAGGAAAAAGTATCAAGTAGTTGTACTTCACTGACCAATCGTTTATATTTATTTTTAAAAATGTACTTAGTGCTTTGAGGGCCAAATTTTATTTATTCACTATTTTGCGTTGTTGGGGGTGGGGTAGAAGGTAGCAGAGAGGGCAAGATACCATGATACAGTCCAAGAATACAAAAAAGACACAAAGGAACCATGAGGGGAACAGAAACAGAGGTAAAGGAATCAATTATCAGCCCTGAGCCCAGAGAAGTGAAATAATGAAAGACTGAGGCCTACACAGAAAAAGAAGGGGAACATCAACAATGTTCCAAGATAATATCTTGGGGACAAATACATAATTAAATTTTTTGTCATCTAATTTGCCATCCTTTTATTCATAAATAATATTAATATTATATTAATGTAATCAAGTATATAATACATTTTCTGATGTAAATTTGCTTGATCTCTAAGTTATTACTTGGACATGAAGTATTTATTTTAATACCATACTGAGTATGATTCAATAAGATTTAGTTTAGAATTATTATTTTATTCTTGATGAAAATATTCTATAGAGTTTCACTATGTCAACTTTTATTACAAAAGTTATAGTTAATGCTAAATTAATAATTTATCTTCTTCAGAAAACAACAAAGGATTTTATGATTTATTATTTGGTCATTTATTCTACTGGGGAACCATAAACTCAATACTGAAAAGTTAGAATAAAGAAGATTATAGACATTTCACAGGATGACATGAAACTATTTAAAAGTGTTCAGTGATTATTTACTTCCCTTTACTGAAATTAAAATGTGCTTATTCAAATAATTGTATATTCTATGGCCTTTAAAATTAAAATTGTACATCACTTGATTAAGCTTATTATCTATCATTCCAGTCATGTGAAGAGATTTGCATATGTTTCTGATTTAGTGTCAGTTATGGGTTATTTCCTAAGTCACTATCTGGATTTATATAATTAAAAAACAGTCCCTGGCTTAAACAATATTTTCTTACTATTGAAGTTTATAAATATATTACTCTTGAAAAAAAATCTTTAGTTTTAAGTTTCATTAACTTCATCAAACTAACATAGAATGTGAATTGAGGGGAATCCAAATTTGACCAAATGCACATATTTAGCCTCTTTTCCTTCCTAAATCCTTGCTTAAGTGACCAAATCAATATAAGAAGAAATTTCTAAGTCCTAGAATCTGCAAGCCCATCCCAGAGATGTATCCTGAACTTCAAGTTAACAAAGATGGTACCAGTAGAATAACTTGGATCAAAGATTTAAACCTCTGACATCCTAGCAGTAATGACGGGGAAGACCTCTTGTTAACTTCTGGAAGGCGGCCAAACCCCATCCTCACCAGCTCTGGAAGCACACCTGCAGAAAAGCCCTTCTATCTGTTGCATTTGAGGAGGAACTTGACAACAGAAGACCTAAACTACTTGCTGCACTTCAGACAGAGATGGGAAATCGCTCCAAGCCTGGTGCCTACATTAAGAGATGTGACTGTGGGCTCACCACAATCATGTCTATGCATGAGAACTCTGGACAGAATCTTGCTTTCCAAACAAAGGAGAAACCTCCCTGCTGGCCCTTGCAGCCTACCAGCATGCCTTGCGGAGGATGGTGCCTGCTGATCCATTTCTGACCAGTCACTGTGGAGCTGGGTTAACTACTGACTTCACTCATTCCATAGCTTGGGGCCTCTTAATAGGCAGAATAAAAAATGAGAATTACATAAATGATCGTATCCCACGTTCACGTAAATGTTCTACAATCTGTATCTTCATTTATAAGGCTTATTTTAACAAATTCAACAGTATAAGATATATGAGGAGAACAAATATCTCAAAAGAGAGAAGCCAAGCTGAGCAACAATACTAATGATTGACAGTAATTGAGTGCTTATAATTTGCTAGCCACTGTATTAAATGCAGTTACATCTATTAGTTAATTTACTCTTTCCAAGAAGTCTAGATTATAGATTAGTTTAGGAACACCTGGGTGACTCAGTTAAGCCCCCAACTTCAACTCAGGTCATACTCTCATGGTTCATAGGTCCAAGCCCCATGTTGAGCTCTGTGCTGACAGCTCAGAGCCTGGAGCCTGCTTCAGATTCTGTGTTTCCCTCTCTCCCTCTCTCTGCTCCTCCCCCACTTGATCTCTCTCTCTCTCTCTCTCTCTCTCTCTCTCTCTCTCTCTCTCACACACACACACACACACACACACACACACACACCTAAATAAACATTTAAAAAATTAAATAAGTAAATAACTTAGTTTAAATAACTTGCCCAATGTCATGAGCAGCAAGACATTTAGCTGAAATTTCAATCCATATAGTCTGACTCCAAAACCTAAACTCTTAACCACAAAGCTGATTGGTCTCCTCATAATAATTGCACATTATAGTTACCAGGGGTAGTAGTTAAATTTTTTTTTAAGTTTTCATGTGAAAATAACCCCCAATCTCCAACCTCAGACACTCTGTGGACAGGACTTTGAATCAGAAATTTCTTAAGCTTGCAAGATGATTCTAATGAGAAACCGATGTTGAGAATCCACTGAACTCATGTCTGTATTATGCAGATTAGATGGATTTTATTGAAAAAGAAAAATATGACAAACAAAAGGGAATTAAAGTTATTATATCCATATTTGCATCAAGAGTTGAGAATACATAAAGGCAGTGGATGTTTGTTGTCTTTTCTCTTGGAATTTATTCTACTTTCTTAGCATTGTGATTGTGCTTTGAAGAAACACTTCTCTAATCAGGCTATAAGGGTCCAATTATCGAGAATGGTATTCTTTCTCTTAGCCAAGGGGTGGACTTCCATTCAGAAATAGTCAATCAGGCACTATTTCTCTTACAGAACCTTTAATCTTGACTGAATGACATGAAAAGAGAAATAAGTAGGATTGTTAAATTTAGTTTAACAATGGTGCCCTAAAGAGCTTGTCCATGAGCCTGTTCTATGGAGACCCTCGGTTTCCATGTATTTTTCAATGAATGTTGATTATCTTTCCTTACATGCACACACACGTATATGTCTATATTTATACATATGTATATGTATGTATTCATATTTTTTCATTTGTGTATTATTCTGAGTCACCTTCTCTTTCTTGGAAACAATAAATTTTAATTGGAACAGTTTCAGACCATAGAATTGATTGCAGGTCATAAATCTACAGAGAAACCAAAAATTTAATTAGTTATATTGCAATGGAATATCAGGTGTAGAATGTGATATTAATTTACAAACACTAAGTATGAACAAACACTCAGCTATTTGCCTTGTGTCAGCCATGTACTCACTTAAAATGATTATTTTAAGTGGAAATTTAAAAATAAAAAATCCTGACGCTGTCTTATGCTGGCTACATTTATAGCATCATATAAATTAAAACAAAAGTAAAAAAAAAAAAGGAGCTCAAGTCTCTTTTGAACAGGTAATGAAAATGACATATTAACCTTGTATTACTTTCCCTTTAGGGCTGAGATCACCAAAATTAATGTTGTCATTGCATCTAAGAGTTGCTAAATTTCAGAGCCCATGAATCTACAATAGCCTAAGTCTGTTATATGAAGATTCACACTTAATATCTCATTTTAAAAATGAGATACTAACAAATAAAAAAGGGAGGACATGAAAATAATTAAGAAGCATCATGCAATTATTTTTTTAAGTAATGCTTATTGAACTTCCATAAAAGACCACTGAATATTAAAAATATACAAAAGAGATGGGAAGATAGCAGAAGTTATAAAATGAGATCTGAGAGAGGGGTAAATGAAAGAAAAATAAAGAAAACAATCTCAAGTGCAGTGTTGGAAAGATTAATGGAAGAATAAAATTAGTGGAAATCATCAGGAAAGATCTAGAAAATTAAATAACAAAAAGATTGATATAGCTATGAGAAAAGAGTTAAGATAAGTTAAAGATAAAATAAGAATATTGAAGTTAGATGGAATGGATCCAATATGCATCTAGTTAATTTTCCAGGAGAAGATAGACAGAATAATAGAGCAGAGCAACTACTTAAAGATATAATAAAAGGAAATTTTCTAAAATAAGATGACATGTAACTTCATACTAAAGGGGGAAAAAGTAAGGAAAATGACCCAGAATGTTAAATACCAAGATATATTGTCATATAGTTACTGCTCCTGAAGATAAATAGAAACACTTTAATAGTTATTTTTTTAAATTAACCATATTGATAGTAACTATATAGTATTGATATCAAAATTGAGCAAAGATTGACCAAAATTTTAAAATACAAGCAAATCAAGTTTATAGAATTTAGCAAATTCTATAAACTGTGAAAACCTACATTCAAGACACTTTTTAAATTCCTAAATAACACTGTTAAATTTTGAGAAAACTAAGATATTCCATGTTTCTGAAAAAAATCATAGAAATGTTAATCTTCCATAAACTAATTTATAAATTAATTTTAAACCCTAAAATTAATATACATTTTATTTTCATAACAAAGCATCTTAGATTTTATTTGAAAACTTATTACAAAGTAAATCAATGATATGATATTAACTTTATTAGGTGTTAAAATATGATAGAAAGTTTTAGTAATTAAAATATTAAAGGAAGAGGGGAAAATAGCTAGAATTTGAGGCTGTTTCTCCAAGAAAATGAAATATCCATCCTGGATAGAAAGAAAAAAAAGCCTTTTCATTTAAGAATATTACTATTACTTTGACTGATTTTGAATTAGATATGATTGTTAGATGGTGGAAATTGAATCTATGCTAAATATATTGTCACTTCCATCTGATAACATTTCCCTTTTATTTGTCTTTTTTATGTTTTTCATTAAAGTTTTATACATTTCCACATAAAGTTCTTGAGAACATTTTATAATGTGTATTTCTAATTATTTAATAAGCTCTCTTGTTTCAATTGTTTTTTTTCCCTATTACATTTTCTATTGGTTTATTGGAGAGATAAGGAAACCCTGTTAGTACATATGTATCTTATATCTAGTCAACCTAAGGGGAAAAAAATGTATGCTTTTCCATACCATTTCAATCACATCAAACTAAAGTCTGAACTAGTTGGAAACAATTCAGGTACCAGCTCTACCTAAATCTACAGAACAATGAACTCAACATGTACCACCAAATAATTTTCTATCCCATTGATCTGAAAGATCCACCTGGAGCAATATCACATCCTCAAAGTGATGTGAGGGTGGGTGGGGAAGAGATCATTGAATTTTTTCTTGTCTGAATTCTACATTCTGGATCCTCGTGCAATCAACAAGATCTGCAGCCTTTGTAAGGAGAGTATTTACTCTGATCAGGTTCTGTACTTCAAATATGGCACAGAAATATTTTAAGTTGGTTAAAATCTTTCATAGAAGAGTGTTTTTCTTGAAGAATCCTTTCCACTTAACCAAGCATGAAGCTGTAGAAAATCACTTACTCGGTAGTTGTAGTTTTCAATTCACCTGTTAGTACTGATATTGAGAAGTTGTCCAGGAGACAGAGAATTCCATTTGCTCACAAACTAAGATATCGTGTCTCAGCAGTTACTAAAATAGGAAATAATTTTCTCAGAGGAATTATAAAAATTATATATAAGAAATATGCTTAAGATCAAAGACTCTTTGGCATCTGATTAGGACTTTTTTTCTTTTTCATATAAGAATATGAATTTGGAGAAAAGTTTTAGGATATGCTATAAGTAGTCCTAAACTAGGCAAATTTGCCTCCAAATATTATAGTCTTGCACAAAAGAATTGACTTTGAATCTGTATATCAGTACATTAGTATATATTATGTATACAATAAATAAATATTAACTGTCCCAAATTAAAAATAAAGTATGAAAATTGTTTCACTCTAGGTAAGTTTAACATTCATATTAGAGAAACACCTTAATGCATAACCATAAGTGAATAAGGGAAAATATATCAACATGTTTATTATTTCCAAAGAAGCAAATAAATAAACAAAAATCATATTAGTTTAAAACCAATCAGTCAAAAATTAGTCAAGAAATAATCCCCTTCTTAGATTTGCCTCATTCATCAAATTTCATTGTTCTGTTACAAAATATAGTTTGTTTGTCCTTGTCATGCTTACTGTGTCATTATATACCCTCCAAGTGGGTCAAAGTAGAATGTATCTAGATCCTAGAACGCCAAAATACATTACCTTGAAGAAACTTAGCAATCATGATTCTACACACAGATATTATGTGGTATTAAGTAAATGACAGAAAAATAGGATAAGAGAAACAAAAGAAATGAAACTACTGGGAAGTATTTATATTTCTTCTTTTTAACCTATTATAATCCGTAAATGTAAAAGCAAAATATGAAAGCAAGATACTAAATAAATGAATGGCTATTTTAATAAAATTTAAGTTTATTTTTCAGAATTTAAGGAAAACAAAAACAAAAAACAGACATGTTCAACAACTTTATTGTTCTTGTTCAATGTAGAGTATTGAGGTAGGGATCTCTCTAGCTAATTAACTGGGAAAGTATTCAAATGTGGAAATGATGCAGAAAATAAGAACCAAAATTAAAAAGAAAAAAGAAAGTTATATGAAAAATGGCATGCAAACAAAAATAAGAACTTAAGTCTGGAAAATTATCATTAAAAATTTGACAGAGGGTTGCCTCGGTGGGTCAGTGGATTCAGCACCCAAATTCAGCTCAGGTCATGATCTTGCCATTTCAGTTCGAGCCCTGTGTGGGTGTCTGGGCTGACAGCTCAGAGCCTGGAGCCTGTTTCAGGTTCTGGGTCTCCCTCTCTCTGGGCCTCCCCCACTCATACTCTGTCTCTCTCAAAACTAAGTAAACATTTAAAAAATTAAATATTTGGCAGAAACTTTAAATAAACCATCTTAAAATGTGCAAGATCTGTTCCAGTATAACTAAGTCACTTTATTAAAGCCCACTTTCAATTGCTAATATCTTATGGGGAGTTACTTATATATCTCTAACACTCATTTGATATTGTTCATTTTCATAAGAATAGACTAATTGCTGACCATTAGTTTAGTAATTATAAGAAAGTATAAACAAATCTATATCTTTCATCATTTTCATATATGATATTTTGAGTTTTCATCTGTTATACTTGGTTTCACTGGCAGGTATAACATTGTGATTTCAGATATAGCAAGTGACAGAATGCTAGTGCATAAACTTTCCTACTGAGAATACTTAGAAATACTACCTACTAGATGAAAAATAACAAAACTCAAAAATATATTTCATATATTTATAAAGAAATGTCTTTAATAAAGTTAAAGTTGTGTGTAGAAATGTAAAAGCAAAGTACTAATTAAATTCATAATTTCAAAAACTTTATTTACTTGTTTTTAGAAAATTTTCCCAAAAGATATGAAATTTTAATCTTAAATTTCTAATAATACTTGATATTTTATATTTAATAAATCTATAATAACTTATAGTTACCTACAAATAACTATTCACAACTGTATCATTTAATAACTCTCTATTTTTCAAAGTTAAAGAGGTAGGAAGTAACATATGTATTTGTAGGACATACAAATTATTTTAATATTGAAATTCTTCAAAGTGGTCAAGGGTAATTCTTGAGAATAGTGAGCCAATTCAATAAATATTTATACATTCCTATTAAAACAGAAAAAGAAGCAAGAACATGCATGCATTTCACTATTGAGAATTATTTCATATTGCAAAGATCACTGTATAGATTAAGCAAAGCTTGGAAACATCTAGAAAGCACAAAGCACAGGTCAGGGTTTTATCTTGCCCAAGGCCAAAGGTTGTAATGAATAATGAGAAGAAGTAAATGAAAGCTTATTCTTTTTTTTAAATTATTTTTTAATGTTTTTATTTATTTTTGAGAGACAGAAAGCGACAGTGTGAGCAGGGGAGGGTCAGAGAGCAGGGGAGGGTCAGAGAGACAGAATTCGAAGCAGGCTCCAGGCTCTGAGCTAGCTGTCAATACAGAGCCCGACCTGGAGCTCAAACCCACCAACTGTGAGATCATGACCTGAGCCAAAGTCAGATGCTTAACCTACTGAGCCACCCAGGTGCCTCAATGAAAGCTTATTCTTAAGAGATACTTTAACAACTCATTTTTTATCTCAGGTACCTAAAGAGAAAGAATACTGGCTACTAAAAATGAGTTCACATAGACATTAAACATTACACACACATATGATATTATTAAAATAGAAGCTTAGGTTAAGACACAACTATAATACATATAAAATGGACTGGGAAAGATCTTCAAATGATTAATTTACCATGGAAATGATTATTCAAGCAGATCAAAGATATATAAAGGGTCAGATTGTGTTCAAAGAAGAGAATCTTGGAAAAAAGTTGTGGGTTTGTTGTTGTTGTTGTTGTTGTTGTTGTTGTTGTTGTTGTTTTAGACAGGATTTGCCAAACAGTGAGGCCTCCTCATCACTATAGGGTAACAGAGAACATTCAATAATACAAGACATTAGAATGCAATAAAAATAGTATAAATAAATGTTTGAAATGCTTGAGGAATACTTTAAGAGTATATAGAAATTGTGAAAAAATAAGATAGTGTGAAAATAGAATGTATTGTAAATGCTGATGACAAAATCATACATGTTATGTTCTAATTAAACATTCAAAATCCACAATTTGCTTTTTCTTACTGGATTTGATGGCAAATGAGAAAATGGAGGAAATAAAAGATATTTTATGCTATGGTGTTTTGTTATAATATTTAAAAGAAACATCTTATTAAATACATTATACTTTTGACCAAGAGATGATCTTTTCCACATTTTGTTAGTTATGCAACTAATAGCCGTTTAGATTAAAGGTAGACATGTAGTTTCTAATTTAAGTAGAATCTCGAAATGTGTACCAATTCCAATCACTCTTAGTTCTAAGTTTATTATCTACCAAAATTCACTGTCAATAATGTTAGCTCTCATCCCGGAAGACAACAAAATTGGATTATGCGAAACTTATATTCTCATTGCTTCTTCAACTTGACAGTTTCCAAATACCCAGTGAAAGCAATAGCCTTCGGCAGATGATTTGACTATTAGCTTTATATACTGTCTTCAGTATATGGTGACTTGAAAGCAGTTTTATATCAGTTGCATAAATCATAGCCATTCTCATAAACCAGAAGGGAAGAAAATATACCACCTGACTGCACTACGAAAGCAATTGTAAGTCTTCAGAAATATGATCAAATACTTCACAAATTTAACCAAATAAAACATGCATAAATCTAAGCTTTCTGAGTTTCCTCAGGGTGTATGTAAAAAGCTAAGGCTCTGAATTGTGCATAAGCAGCTTTATTTCATCTTAAAGAGTTCTTTTTAAAATCAACTATTTTATGCCCCGTCAGGAAAATAGTTATAATAAATTTGAAAAGCAGTTTGAAAGTCATTTAAAAGAAGGGCAATTCTTATTAGCATGCTTTATTATTTGCTAATCAAATAGAGCACTAGGTAAATTGATAGAACTTATGTGCATTTTAAATAAATATTGTAAAAAAATCGGGGGAAACTACTATAAAAACCATGAATCCCACTCTATTTTGCCAGAAGCTAAGGTCAAGTTTTCATGCTTTTACTCCAGCTATTAATTTGAAAAATGTTTACTTCCATTTTCCTAAGTGTCCAATACAGTTAATACAGGGATCTGCAACTACAACATGTTTTCCCATAGTGGGTTTTGAGGACACGTGGACCACAAGATAGCTATTTGAGAAGGGGTTTTGTAGTCACTTTTGTTTGTCAAATACAAATTGAGAGGCAGGAGTGCCTGGGTGGCTCAGTCCGTTAAACAACTGACTCTTGGTTTTGGCTCAGGTCATGATCTCACAGTTTCGTAGGTTCAAGCCCCACACTGGGCTCTGCACTAGCAGTGTGGAGCCTGCTCGGGATTCTTTCTCTCTCCCTCTCTCTGCCCCTTCTCCAGTCTTGCTATCTCTCTTTCAAAAATAAATAAATAAACTTAAAAAAAACTGAGAGGAAAATTAGTGGTTACAAGGACACGTTCTGGAGCCCGATTGCCTGGATTGGAATTGCCATTTCCTAGTTCCTGAAATTTGTGTAAGTTTTTAAATATCATGAATCTCAGCTTCCTGAGTAAAATGGAGATAATAATTGTACATTCCTTAGGGAAGTGTTTTTAGGATTAAATGGTTTAATATGTGAACAACTATACTGGATACTTGGCACAATGGCTAATCCATGGCAACCTTGGTGATTCTATCCTGTAATGTGTGAAACGTACTTCCAAATTTCTCAAAAAAAAAAAAAAAAGTATCCCCATGTGCTCAGATAAGGAATATAGACCAGGGTTCTGCCAAGTATATTTCCCTCTAAAATAAAAATGGAAACAATAGAGATATATATATCTCCTCTGATTCTTTCTTAAATGTTTTAGACTCCCCTAACGCCAGAATTCATGTTAATAAAAATCCTCAAAGGAGACTTTCTATAAGAAAACCTATTATTCATTTCTTGACTATTAATTTTAAAAGCCTCTCATATCTTGTTTCCTCTCTCAGAGCTCTCTCACTCTATTTCTGGGATTTTCATTACCTTATTTTGAGAGTTAATGATGATTTTAATAACAGCATTAAAATCAAAAGGATTAGTATTTAATAGAATTTGTCACTTTGAATTATAATAATGTGAAATATGGAAATATATAAAAATACTTTATATGGTCTTGCAGTAAGTTCCTATATAATAATACATTTTTTCTAATGTATTTCGTTTATTAGCCTTCAAACCTAAACATCAATTTCAAAGTAATCTATAGTCAATGTCTTTCACTGAGATGAACTCTGGAAGAAATGACTCAAAAAATCTGATCATTGACAGCAACAACTTATTGGGGATAAGAGGCAGCTATTTGTCTATGAACGAATTCACTTTTGTAACCTACTGATTTCAAAGTATAATGCATATAATGCAAAATACAATGCTCATTTATGCTTAGTTTCTTTCACATAGGTAGTATAGTAAAAATAAGACAAGTTTTCCTTTTGCTCTTTCTTCAGGCCATAAGAGAAAAAACTGCACTGGCCCCAAATCTCAGAAATTAGTCCAAAGCTACAAATCATTCAGAGTACATAAGAAAGAGAACAAGGGTGATGGATCCTTGTCATCAGTCCTCTCCCAAAGGTGTGTTTCTTCTACTTCCATAGACCACTGAAACAACAGAATGGATTTATTTCAACAGGTGTGGGTCAGGTGTATTATTTAAAAAAGAAAAAATGATGCTAGAATGGTCTGCTGGCATACTTGAGTTTATAAAATCTCATATCAGAGCCCCCTGAGTGGCTCAAGTGATTAAGCATCCAACTTCAGCTCGGGTCATGATCTCCTGGTTTGTGAGTTCAAGCCCCATGTTGGGTTCTGTGATGACAGCTCAGAGCCTGGAGCCTGCTTCAGATTCTGTGTCTCTCTTCCTCTTTGTCCCTCCCCTGCTCATGATCTGTCTCTCTCTTCTCTCAAAAAATAAATATACATTAAAAAAGAAAGTTTAAAAGCTTGTATCAAGAAATCCAATAAGGTAAAATTGTAGAAAAACTTATCTTTACTCAAGGTAATTGGAATTTTTGGAAATCTGTGGAAAAGATAAAAAACTCAATGCATCAGAAGCAGGAAAACAACTTGACATAGCTCAAAAGTCTTACTATTGTCCATGTGGCAAACATTTTATTTCAGTTAGGATTCTTAATTTATGATCTCTTATAGTTCTCTGGTATGTGGAAATTAATGATATATGACTTTTTAAAAGAAAGATATAGAAAAGAGAGCTGAGTTAATTACCTTATAACTTTCCCCTTCTGTGCTTGAATTTTCATGTTTCTTTTGATTTGGAACAATATAATCATTTTCATTCTGACATAAAAATTTAGAAGTAAAAATCAATGCAAGAGATTGTAACTATTAATGACAGAATATTAAGTTATTATGTGTTATATGTTCCAAAATTATATAGTGATTTTAGATTTGCATAGAATATGTGTAACCATTTATTCTTTTATTTTCTTTAATATTTCAAAAATTAGATGTCTATATACAACATGGTTTGAAATTCTTAGTGCTGAAAATGAGTGATGAAAATTAGTAAATTACCTTATTGCTTGATTATTGTTCCATACATAGATTTATTTTTCATTTACAAAAGCAATATTTAGATACTCAGATGGAAATTTGGGGGGGCATCATTTTCAGCCAAAAACAAGCAAACAAACCAAACCCTCCAAAATTTTTTGTTTTACTTTAAGCAGAAATCAGTGACACATTTTAAATAAATTATTTTAGCTTTGCAAAAGAATTTTATCATTTTTGTTATTATCCAATAGTTAACTTCCTTAAGTACATTATAATATATCTGTGAAAAAATTATGTAGAACATTTCACAAAGGGTTAAAACTGTAGCCTCATAGAATATGAAAGCAGAAAGAGTATAACAAAGCAAACAGTTCAACTTTTCCATCTGACTTATCCATGGTCATGTGGCATGTAAATATTAAATTGAATCCCTGTCCTGCATCTTTCTGCTAAACTGAATAAACAGATCTTTTGTGATGATTCATGAAATTAAATAAATGATAGATATCAAAATTTATGTAAAATTAATTTAGGAAGTTAAAAAAAAACATTTTTGAGCACAACACTAAATTCCTTGAAATCGAAGTTTGTACTTTGTCAGGTTTTTTCATCGATTAAGGTATCCCTTTATAGTGTCCAATATAAAACAATTACTCCTGGAAAGGACCATATAGTTTCCAAGTTTCCTCATATAACATAACTAAGTGTTCAATCAGCCAAGACATATAGTTAGAATAAGGAACGTTTGTATTTCATATATAACCAATTGTATTTTCTTTAAATTGTTCTTAAGATTTTTAACTATTATCTTTTGCTCATATAGAATTTATTCTCTCAACTTGGGTATTTAAATACGCTCTTTTGCCACAACCAAATTTAAAATTCATTGCATTCAATACAATTACTACCTATGTCTTCCACAATACTGAACTATTTATTTGAACAAGAACATTTTAAAGAAGTTCAATTTTGTTCATTGGATCTTGAGGTATAATTATGCAAGTCACTGAATTTTATAGTTTGTCTGTTTTACAATAAGACTCAATGGTCTGGGAAAAACACTGATATAAAAGGGCCATCAATTATCTCCTTTATTACAAACTACATTTTTAGCGTTCGGAGAGTTAACAATGAAATGTCAGAATTCACTGGGTTTTGCTTTTTTATGCTGAATAATGATGATCATCAAAGAATCTGATCTATCTTAAGAATTAGATTTTCCGAAAGGAGGTAAGAGAGAAAAGATGCCCTTTGATAAGACCACTGATGGACAGAGGAATCACATAAAATACTGGGTGAGGCACTTCTACCCTCTATAAAAACAAAACCTGAGTGCTTTGAATACACTCAGAACTGATTTCACTTTATTTAATCATCACTTTCCTAAATAATAATATTCTCAGTGTTCCTCATATTTATAAATTAAATAAAGAATATAAGTGAAGCCCCTCTACTATCTTTTTTCTAGCATTATGGTAGAACAACCTCCACTCCACTGACTTTTCTAGATGACCTAGAAATTAATTCCAGCACTCCTCCTCTCTATTTTAACTATTTCAACAGATTAATACATTCTAATAGGCTTTATTCTCTCAGGCACTTGTGAAGAATTCAAGGGGCTGGTTTAGGCTTCTCATGATCTTCAACTGGCATTTTCTAATTCAATAACATCGTTTTTAATTCATAATATCTGTATCATTTGTTTTCTACTTCCCACCCTCTTCATTCTTCTATTCACTATTTTTAACTATTTCTCTGATTTTTTTCTCCTTAGCTTCTCAGTCTATTAAACAAGCATATTGAATTGCCCTTTCAAACATGGTTGCTAACCTAGATTTTGGCTAGTGGTTAAGAGTAAAAGGCTGTGCTGTGACAGGTATCAATTATCCATTAGATACTGAATCAATTTTTCTTAAGCACTACTAACTGCTTGCTTTTCTTGAAGCTAGATCATTCTGAAATTTTCCTGTTAGACCTATGAGTGCAAACATATGGTATCTGTCCTTCTCTGCCTGACTTATTTCACTTAGCATGACACCTTCGAGGTCCATCCACTTTCCTACAAATGGCCAGATTTCATTCTTTCTCATTGCCATGTAGTACTCCATTAGGTATATATGCCACATCTTCTTGATCCACTCATCAGGTGAAGGACATTTAGGCTTTTTCCATAGTTTGGCTATTGTTGACATTGCTGCTATGAACATTGCAACAATGTCATTTTATATACTGTTAAGTGAAACTGCAATACAATCTAAGTTTATTTTGGGAGTGTTTGTTGTATAATTGGATGTAATGAAATGTTTAGAGGTGCAGTAGGCATGACTTTGAGTAGATAATGAAAGAAAATGCAAAATGCTTATTGATTCATGATGTGGTTTCATCTTAGCTTGGGCAAACCATGCAGTATTTAATACATAGTAGCAGAATATTTACTATTGAAGCTTGAAAAGATATGAGTTCTTTGTGTGCAATCTTTCATTTATGCATGTGACAGGGTTTTCTTTTTTTTTTAAATATTTTTACATTGTAGTACTTGTTTTGCTTGTTGGGGTGTTTGCTTATTTAATACATTCCGTCAAGGACAGAAATTACATGCTGTTCCCCCCCCCCCCCCAGGAAGTGTGTCTTGGGTTTTTCCCTTATTATTTTCTTTACTTTTTTTTTTCCTCTTCTTTTTTTGGTGGTGGTGGTGGTTATGTTTAAATGAAGTTGCTTTTACAACACCAAAGACTTAATCATCCATTTCCTATATAAAAGGTAGCTACTTTTTGGCATGGACCTCAAGTATATTGTAGTAGAGAGGTGGAATTTAAGGAAAGGTATTAAGCAGGCTGTGTTTTAGCTTATGGGCAAGTAATAAATTGTATCATTTATCTTGAATGTATCATAGATAAGCTGCTATATAACGATTGCCACTTCAGATAGCTGTGAAATTAGGTGATTAACTAGTTGCTACTTAACCTTCTAATTTCTGTATAAGTCTAATTACATGAAATAGAAGTTGGGGTTTTGATTTTTTACTTTGCTTTTCTGTTTGGAGTGTCATTGTAACTACTGTATTGTAAATGATGGAAAATAATTGCATATGTTAAAAAATAAATTGTGTTCTATTTTAAAAAATAAATAAATAAATTTAAAGACTGCAAAAAAAAAAAAAAGAGTAAAAGGCTATTCGACTTTGGATATGTATTTTAATAGCAGTAACCTGTGTCTATTTCTTCCTAAACTGATTTACAGTTTTTTTGTGAATATTAGTTAAGTGTGTAAATTCTGCACCAAATAGATGGCAACTTATAAACGCTCAAAAAAAAAGGAGACATTATTAGTAGTGCAAAAGGTAATGGGTAGAAGCAATAATACAATAATTACTAATGGTTACTATTTCACTATTTCCTTATGATTCCTATTCTAAGTGTTTTACATATATTAACTCATGTAGTCCAATAATAACTGTATGACATAGATGCTACTTCTTTTTAATGTTTATTTATTTGGAGAGAGAGTATGAGCAAGTGGGAGAGAGTCAGAGAGAAAGGGAGATAGAAAATCCCAAGCAGGCTCCATGCTGTCAATGCAGAGCCCAAGGCAGAGCGCAATTCCACAAACCATGAAAGCCTGATCTGAGCCAAAATTAAGAGTTGAATGTTTAACTACCTGAGCCACCTAAACACCCCCATAGATGCTATTTTTATATCCATTTTATAGATGATAAAAACTGAGCTTCAGAAATGATATATAAGTTGTCATAGCCGATGGGAGGACTTTTGAACTCAAGTATTTTTGTTAAGAGCATGTGACCTTAACCGCCACACTATATTAACAATAGCAAATGTCATTTTATCCTACGTGATGTATCCTATTTTGTTTCTTGTTTTTAGTATTGTTTTCTCTTTGAATTTTCCTGAGCATTTTGTTATTTGTAATGGCTAAAATTCCGTATTTTTAAATTTGATATATATATTTCATTTAATCATTTGCATATAAAAATGTATCTTGAAATACACATCACTGATAAAAAAGAACTTTTGTAAATGTAGTAAGAAATTCTGGATGCTATCCCTCTCATATTTTAGAGGATGTAAAACAAAACCCAGCTTTTCTCTTGGACTTATGGAGATCCTTGATTTAGCCAACACCGCCTCCACCTAGGTGACAGCTAAAAACCTACAGCCTCTCTGGAAGGGGCCAAGATGGCAGAACAGTATTGGAAAAAAAATTTTTTTTTGCATTCCTTATCCCTGAAATGCAGCCAGATCAATACTAAACCATCTTGCACACCTAGAAACTGATTTGAGAATTAACACAACAATCTCACAACCTGAACCACAGAACTCATTTGGTACCTGGTGCAGAGATGAACTGTGGGGGAGAGAAGCTGCAGAGAGAGGGCAGGGAGCTGTTTTTCCTTGTGGAGAGAGAATGGAGATGGGGAGAGTACAGGAAAAGCACCACCTCTCCAAAAGCAGCTGGAAAGAAAATGGAAAAGTGGAAACAGCCACAAGGGACTGAACAAAAAGGGAGAAAGGAGAAAGGAGAGGGTTTAAATTCCATTAAAACTATAAATAGGGAGGGCACAGAGTCTGAAACTCCGTAGATGGATACCTGGTGGTGCTCTGGCGGGAAGGGTGAATTCCCAGGAACAGAGAGTGAGGTCTGAGGGGTCCTCAGGCCACACAGGGATGGTGATTCCCCTGACGGGAAGACATTTGGAAGAGGCTATGTGACTGCTCCATAGTCACAGGTCCCAGCAGACCCCAGAGAACAATCACATTCCTGGTGTTGGAACAAGAACTTTAAGGGTGAAGCCTGGCTCCAGATGTGTGTTGTGACTCAACATAATGCCTGAAATGTTACTGCTACTCTATTGCACAAAATTTTTCTGGGTTGGGCTGACACCCAGCTGCAATCTCTGGGCATCCACAGCAGCACAGTCTCCTGAACATTCCTTGGGTCAGGCTGGCACCCAGCCATTGCTCAGCGAGGCTCACCCCCAGAAGATCTGAGCAGGTTAAAGCTGCAGTCCCTCAGAAGTGAGGGTAGGAAACACAGCCCCATTTGAGATAAAACTCAGGAAGGAGGTACTGCCTGGCAGCCTAAGGGCTTGGTCATGAACAGTGTAGAAGCAAGGAGTGGACGGAAGCCCGAGATGAAAGGGTGCTTGATTGCCATTGGGGACAGCACAGAGTTCTGATACTAGACACTGGGTAGCTGGGTGATGCCATTTTCACTCCTTCTGCAAGTGCACATACATGCCTACACAAGCCACAGCAATCCACCCCAGTAAGCTAAGAAGTACCATCCTGTGGAGAACGAAGCTATTATACTAAGCCCCACCCAACTGGGCAAAAAAGCAGCAGAATACACATGGAACATTCTTCAGAATAGATCGCATTCTAGGAAATAGATCAGTCCTCACCAAGTACAAAATGATCAAGATCATACCGTGCACATTTTCAGACCACAATGCTATGAAAAGACATCAATAATAAGAAAAAAATTGGAAAGATAACAAATACTTGGAAACTAAAGAACATCCTATTAACAAATGAATGGGTTAACCAAATAGTTAAAGAGGAAATTTTAAAGTATGTGGAACCCAATGAAAATGATAACACCACAGCCCCAAACCTCTTGGACTCAGCAAAGGTGGTCATAAGAGGGAAATATATGGCAATCCAGGCCTTCCTAAAGAAGGAAGAAAGATCTCAGATACGCAACCTAAATTTACACCTCAAAGAGCTGGGAAAAAAACAGCAAATAAAACCAAAACCAACATAAGACAGGAAATAATAAAGATTAAAGCAGAAACAATGCTACTGAAACCAAAAAAATAAACAAAAACAAAAACCAACAAACAAAAACAGTAAAGCAGATCAATGAATCCAGGAGCTGGTTCTTTGAAAGAATCGACCAAATTGATAAACCCCTAGCCAGTCTGACTGAAAAGAAAAAGGAAAGGACACAAATAAATAAAATCAAGAATGAGAATGAAAGAGGAGCAATCACAACCAACACAGCAGAAATATAAACAATAATAAGTATATTATGAGCAACTATATGCCAATAAACTGGGCAATCTGGAAGAAATGGACAAATTCCTAGAAACATATAAACTACCAAAACTGAAATAGGAAGAAATAGAAAATTTTAACAGACCTATAACCAGCAAATAAATTTAATTAGTAATCAAAAATATCCCAAAGCCGGGAGAATGGCTTTCCAGGGGAATTTTACCAAACGTTTGAAGAGTTAACGTCTATTCTTTTGAGGCTGTTCCAAAATTAGAAATGGAAGAAAAACTCCCAATCTCATCTATGAAGCCAGCATTACCTTGATTCTAAAACCAGGCAAAGATCTCATTAAAATGGAGAACTGCAGACCAATTTCCCTGATGAACATGGAGGCAAAAATCCTCAACAAGATACTAGCCAACCAGATCCAACAGTACATTAAAAAAATATTCACCACAACCAAGTGAGATTTATACCTGGGGTGCGGGACTAGTTCAGTATCCACAAAACAATCAATATGATACATTACCTCAATAAAAGAAAGGATAAGAACCATATGATCTTCTCAATAGCTGCAGAGAAGGCATTTAACAAAATACAGTATCCTTTCTTGATAAAACCCTGCAAGAAAGTAGGGATAGACGCATCATACCTCAAAATCATAAAAGCCATATATGAAAGACCCACAGCTAATATCCTCAATGAGGAAAAACTGACAGTTTTCCCTTAAGGTAAAGAACACGGTAGGGATGTCCACTCTCACCACAGTTATTCAACAGTGTTGGAAGTCTTAGCCTCAGCAATAAGACAGCACAAAGGAATAAAAGGCATCCAAATCAGTGAGTGGGAAGTCAAACTTTCACTCTTCGCAGATGACATGATATCTATATGGGAAACCCAAAATATTCCACCATAAAATTGCTAGAACTGATCCATGAATTTAGCAAAGTTGCAGGATATAAAATCAATGCACAGAAATTGGTTGCACTCCTATTCACCAATAATGAAGTGAGAGAGAAATCAAGGAATCAATCCCATTTACAATTGCACCAAAACCCATAAAATACCTAGAAATAAACCTAACCAAATAGGTGAAAAGTCTAGACTGAAAACTATAGAAATCTTATGAAAGAAGTTGAATAAGACATAGAGAAAAATATTCCATGCTTAAGGATTGGAAGAAAAAACATTGTTAAAATGTTGTTACTATCTATCCAAAGGAATCTACATATTCAGTGTAATCCCTATCAAAATAACACTAGCATTCTTCACAAAGCTAAAAAATAAAAATTTCTAAAATTTTTGTGGAACCAGAAAAGACTTTGAATAGCCAAAACAATCTTGAAAAAGAAAACCAAAGCTGGAGGCATCACATTTCTGGACTTCAAGATGTATTACAAATCTGTAATCATCAAGACAGTATGGTACTGGTGCAAAAACAGACACTCAGATCAATGGAACAGAATAGAAAACCCAGAAATGGACCCACAAATATATGGCCAACTAATCTTTGTCAAAGCAGGAAAGAATACAAATAGAATAATGATAGTCTCTCCAACAAATGGTGCCAGGAATACTAGACAAGGACAAGTAGAAAAATAAACCTGGACCACTTTTTTACACCATACAAAAAAATAAATTTAAAATGGGTGAAAGACCTAAACATAACATGGGAAGCCATCAAAATCCTATGGGAGAAAGCAGGCAAAAACCTCTTTGACTTGGCCACAGCAACTTCCTACTCAACACATCTCTGGAGGCAAGGGAAACAAAAGCGAAAATTAACTATTGGGACTTCGCCAAAATAAAAAGCTTTTGCACTAGTGAAGGAAACAATCAGCAAAACTAAAAGGCAACAATGGAATGGGAAAAGATATTTGCAAATGATATATCAGATAAAGAATTAGTATCCAAAATCTATAAAGAACTTATCAAACTCAACACCCAAAAAACAAATAATCCAGTGAAGAAATGGGCAAAGACATGAATCGACACTTCTCCAAAGATGACATCCAGATGGCCAACCGACATATGAAAAAATACTCAAGGTCATCCATCATCAGGGAAATACAAATCAAAACCACAATGAGATACCACCTCACACTTGTCAGAATGGTGAACATTAACAACTCAGGCAACAACAGATGTTGGCGAGGATGCAGAGAAAGAGAATCTCTTTTGCACTGCTGGTGGGAATGCAGACTGGCGCAGTCACTCTGAAAAACAGTATGGAGGTTCCTCAAAAAATTAAAAATAGAACTACCCTATGACTCAGTAGTTGCACCACTAGGTATTTACCCAAGGGATAAAGGTGTGCTGTTTTAAAGGCATATACACACTGATGTTTATAGCAGTGCTACTAACAATAGCTAAAGTATGGAAAGAGCCCAAATGTCTATTAATGGATGAATGGATAAAGAAGATATGGTATATATACAAAGGAGTATTACTTAGCAATCAAAAAGAGTGAAATCTTGCCATTTGCAACTACTTGGATGGAACTAGAGGGTATTATGCTAAGTGAAATTAATCAGTCAGAGAAAGACATATATCATATGACTTCATTGATGTGAGGAATTTAAGATACCAAAGAGATTAACATAAAGGAAAGGAAGCAAAAATATAAAAACAGGGAAGAAGACAAAACATAGGAAACTCTTAAATATATAGAACAAACAGAAGGTTGCTGGAAGGGTTTTGGGAGGGGGGTGGGCTAAATGGGTAAGGGGCATTAAGGAATCATTTTTGTACTATATACTAACTTGGATGTAAATGAAAATTTAATTAATTTAAAAAATAAACAAAAGTTAAACAAATAAACAAAATGCCATGTTAAAAAAAAAGACCACACATAAGTCAGTAGTCTGTTTTGTAATGTACAGTGATATGTAGATGTTGCAAAAGATTCCTTCCATCTTTGAAATACATCTACAATTATTTAGAAAAATTATTGTGTATGTGCACATATACGTGTGTATGTGTGTATAAATATGGAAGGCAATCAAAACTATGTCTAGAAATAAACTTTATATTTAAATAAAACAGATTTGTGACCAAATTTATGTTTAATATTTGCAAAATAGTAAATGTTTTAAGATATTTAAAACAGGTAGTAATCTGGATAAATCATTTATTGCTGAAAATTAAATTATAAAATTCAAACGTATTGATACCTAAATAAATATAAGTACAGACATGCATTATTTCTTAGGGAAATATGAGGGAAAGATTTAGAATGAAAAATATAACGTAGAGACAAGAAAGAGGACCGGACCGTGAGAAAGATGTTACATGTTAATTAAAATAATGTTCAAAATAATGTTTCTTCATATTCAATACAAAGTACGAGTAAAGGCATTTTTTATTTGTCTTTTTTTGTAAATAAATGAGCTTGATCTGTTAAAACCACTTTGGTTGGAAATATTTTAAAGACATATTACAAAAAATGTTAAAACTTGGAAACTGACATTTGTTGAGCAATTATGTGGTAGATATTATACAAGATATTTTACATACTTCATGCATTTTCATTAAAAACATTGCATTTTATTTCAATGACATTACTAAAATATACTTGATACCCAGGATAAACATTTTAACAACTGTTCTTCAATATGACATCAACTTCCACCTTACTACCTTATATAGCTAAATATACTGGCACGTTAATGCTGTAGGATTTTTTACCTCAATACTTGTGATTCGTGGTCTCACAGCTTCAAAGAATGAAGAGATGGACACAAAATGAGCAGCAGTCAAAAGTTTATTAAAGTATAAGATTAGACAGTAAGACTAGTACAAAAGCTTTCTTTGCAGAGAGGGGGACAGACATTTGAAAGTGAATGCCTGAGGACTATAGGCAAGGGTCCTTGTTTTATAAGTTTCTGGTCAACCCCCTCATTTCTTTCCTTCTCACGTCTTAGCCTTATTGACTTGATAGTTCTAGGTATTTTTAGTCTGGTCTTTTGTCAAATTCCTGAGGGAAACCTGAAGGGGAGTAGGTGGGGTCTGTTACATTCTTAAGAGGAACTTTACCCCTGAAAGGGTTTGCTGTGGCCAGATGCTCCCAGCATTGTTCCAAAATGTGTGCTTTTCCCCACTCAGGTCCTAATCTTTCCCTCTCTGCCTACTGAATCCTATCTTTTCCTCTCACATTCCTCACCTCCAAGCACATGACACCTAACTGCTCTTAAGAAATTCAACCCAATCTTAAGTCTTCCTGCTACAGGGGAGTGATGACAAGGGAATGGCAGTCAGGGTACATTCAGAGTCCATCCAGAGGCCTGATATAATGGGAAGGTGTTTGGAACATCTGGGCTAGCAAAACTTTCTTGGATGTCTTTTTCCTGGCATATGTAATGGCATCCATGAATGACGTATAAAAAGAATATCAGGGGCACCTGGGTGGCTGGTGAAGCAGCTGACTTCAGCTCTGGTCATGATCTCACAGTTTGTGGGTTGGAGCCCCAGGTCAGGCTCTGTGCTGACAGCTCAGAGCCTGGAGCCTGCTTCTGATTCTGTGTCTCCCTGTCTCTCTGACCCTCCTCCACTCATGCTCTGTGTGTGTCTCTCTCTCAAAAATAAATAAAATGCTAAAAAATTTCTTAAAAAGAGATCAACAAATATTAATATTCCAAATGCAATGCCTCCTAGGGAAGGAGCCATACCATAGGAAGAAAAGTCACCTCAATACCTGGAGGTGTTGTCTCACTGCTTGGAAGAATGAAGAGGTGAACAAAAACTAAGCAGCAGGCAAAAGTTAACTAGAGTATAAGAAAGGAAGAGTGATATGAAAGCTCTCTTTGCAAAGAGGGGGCATTTGAATGTGAAAACCTGCATCCGGCAAAGGCTTTGTTTTATAATGTTTGGTTGTCTCCCCTTCCCTTTTCTATTATTACTTGATAACTCTGGGTGCTGGGTTGTCCATTCCTGATTGGCTCAATTCCATTGTATGAGATTCCATTGTGTAAGGAGTCAACTATTGGTCATATTGTCCTTTGTACAAGTTTTAATGGTTTACTTCATTTAGTTAGGTATTCTGATTGTTGAATTCCTGAGAGTAGGTATTCTGATTGTTGAATTCCTGAGAGGAGACTGAGGTTGAGTAGGTGGTGTCTGTTACATTCTTACACCCTAGGGGGTTTGCTAGGTCAACTGCTCCCAGCATTGTTCCAATATATGTGCTTTTCCCCACCCAAGGACCTCAGGTCCTAACCTTTTCCCCTTTGCCTCTTTTATCCTATCTTTTCCCTATCATATTAATAAAATAAATTTGAGTCCACTATTTGTTATTTCAAGAACCACCTATGGCAGACCCTTTTTGTAGTTACTCAGAGTTTTCCCTACCCTATTTTTTTTTCTTGTTTGTCTCTTGTTAGAGAGGCTAAAAATGTCTGATACTTTATTTCTCAAATTCCTTTGCAGCTAAAGGCACGCAGGTGATTCAGTCCTGAACAATGAGACAAGCCAGAAAGTCTCCTGGAGAAGTAAGAAACATATTTTCTTCTTTGATAAATTAAAGGAAGGAAGAGGGAAGGAAGGAAAAGAGAGGAAAGAGAGAAAACCTTGCCCACATTGATTCATGAATGATAAAAAGTGGTATATCCACACAGTGAAATAGTTGCCTGGCATTAAAAAAGATGGATGTCCTGACAGCAGCTTCAATATGGATGAACTTCAAAATATGTTAAGTGAATGATGCCAGTCAAAAAAGTTGACATACTGTATGATTCCATTTATATTAATTAGCCAGAACAGACAAATTCCTAGAGGCAGAAAGTAGATTCATGTTTGCCATGAATTTGGGGTAGGAGGGCAATAAAAAACCTTAAAGTGACTGAAAGAGTATGTAGTTTTTATTTGGGGTGATGAAAATATTTTCAAATTTGGGTTGATGTTTACACAACTCTAGGAATATACTAAAAACCACTGAATTCCACATTTTAAAATAAATATGGGGCACCTGGGTGGTTCCGTTGGTTAAGCATCTGACTTTGGATTTTCGCCCAGGTCATGATCTCAGGGTTCATGAGATCTGTATGGTGGCAGCACAGAGCCATCTTGGAATTTTTCTCTCCCTCTCTTCTCTCTGCTCACACACATACATTCTTTCTTTCTCTCAAAATAAATAAATAAACTTTTAAAAGGTAAGTGTTGTTATGTCAGTTATACCCCAACAAATATGTTATAAATTTTAAAAATGATTATAATCCCATCAAATGCAACCCAAATTTAAGGAATTCCAAGGCAACGAGTAAAAAGAATTGACCAATGTTCACTCTTCTGGCTATGTCTCTTGTGAGAAAGGAAGCATGGTGATTCCCTTTATTTCTGTGATGACTTGCTCTGCCAGAATGATAACACTGAGCTTATATTGCATGAAACTGGAGAGAAAGAATCTTGAGTTTACATTTGATATTATACGTTTTTTAAATTTTATCTATTCAGTTAATTATATCTTTAATTCCTATTTACCTTGGTAGCAAAACCAAACCATGTTTTCCCACTACTTACCCAGTATTAATGGAAGCAAGTAATGGTTTTACTGCATTTCATTATCTGTGCTATTGTACTTATGTGTAAAATAGAATTAATGGTACTTTTAAACATATTATTTTTAATGACTTTGGGGAATAAAGACAGTTTGCAGCATTAAGTTTTTCAAATTAAGATTTGCTATATGATTTCATTATGATCAGATTCGGGGCTTTCTAAGGAAGCATTTGCATCTGTAAAACAATCTTAAAGATAAAAATAGTGTTTTTTATGTATTAAAACTAATTTTATGAATTAGCTCTATTTAGATGAAAAAAGCAAATATCAAGTAGTGACAGGTTTCTAATTAATGTATTTATTTATTTATTTATTTATTTTTCTTTTATAGTTTATTGTCAAGTTGGTTTCCATGTAACTCCCAGTGCTCATCCCAACAAGTGCCCTCCTCCATGCCCCTCACCTCGCTTTGCCTCTCCTCCTCCCCCATCAGCCCTCAGTTTGTTCTCAGTATTCAAGACTCTTTCATGGTTTACCTCCTTCCCTCTCGCTATTTCCTCCCTTCCCCTCACCCATGGTCCTCTGCTAAGTTTCTCCTGTTACACTTATGAGTGCAAACATATGGTATCTGTCCTTCTCTGCCTGATTTATTTCACTTAGCATGACACCCTTGAGTTCCATCCACATTGTTATGAATGGCCAGATTTCATTCTTTCTCATTGTCATGTAGTATTCCATTATATATAGAAACCACATCTTCTTGATCCATTCATCAGTTGATGGACATTTAGGCTCTTTCAATGATTTAACTATTATTGAAAGTGCTGCTATGAACATTGAGGTACATTTGCCCCTATGATTCAGCACATCTGTATCCCTTGGGTATATCCCTAGCAGTGCTATTGCTGTGTCATAGAGGAGTTATATTGTTAATTTTTTGAGAAAACTCCACAACGTTTTCCAGAGTGGCTGCACCAGTTTACATTCCCACCAGCAGTGTAGGAGGGTGCCCGTCTCTCCACATCCTCATCAGCATCTATAATCTCCTGATGTGTTCATTTTAGCCACTCTGACTGGCACATCAGAGTGGTTGGTTGCCTAATAGGCACGTTGCTTGCCTATTAGTTTTCTTGGTTGTTTCCTTTGCAGTGCAGAAACTTTTTATCTTGATGAGGTCTCAATAGTTCATTTTTGCTCTTGATTCCCTTGCTTTTGGGGATGTTTCAAGTAGGAAATTGCTGCAGTTGAGGTCAAGGAGGTTGTTTCCTGTTTTCTCCTCTAGGGTTTTGATGGTTTCCTGTCTCACATTCAGGTCCTTCATCCATTTTGAGTTTATTTTTGTGTATCGTGAAGAGAGTGGTCTAGTTTCATTCTTTTACATGTTGCTGTTTAATTCTCCCAGCACCATCTGTTATAGAGGTGTCTTTTTTCCATTGGATACTCTTTCCTGCTTTGTCAAAGATTAATTGGCCATACATTTCTGGACCCAGTTCTGCGTTCTCTATTCTATTCCACTGGTCTATGTGTCTGTTTCTGTGCCAGTACCATACTGTCTTGATGATGACAGCTTTGTAGTAGAGGCTAAAGTCTGGGATTGTGATGGCTCCCATGTTAGTTTTCTTCTTCAATATTACTTTGCTATTTAGGGTTTTTGTGGTTCCATACAAATTTTAGTATAGTTTGTTCTAGCTTTGAGAAGAATGCTTGTGCAATTTTGATTGGCATTTCATTGAATGTGTAGATTGCTTAGGGTAATAATGACATTTTCACAATGTTTATTTTTCCAATCTATGAGCATGGAATGTTTTTCCCGTTCTTTGTGTCTTCCTCAATTTCCTTCATAAGTTTTCTATAGTTTTCATTGTACAGATATTTTACATCCTTGGTTAAGTTTATTCCTAGGTATTTTATGGTTTTTTGTGCAATTGTGAATGGGATCTGTTTCTTGATTACTCTTTCTGTTGCTTCATTATTGATGTATAAAAATGCAACTAATTTCTATACGTTGATTTTGTACCCTGTGACTTTACTGAATTCTTATATCAGTTCCAGTAGGCTTCTGGTGGAGTTGGTCGGGTTTTCCATGTAGAGTATCATGTCATCTGTGAAAAGTGAAAGTTTGACTTCATCTTTGCCAATTCTGATGCCTTTTATTTCCTTTTGATGTCTGACTGCTGATGCTAGGACTTCCAGCACTGTTAAACAAGTGGTGAGAGTGGACATCCCTGTCTTGTTCCTGATCTCAGGGGAAAAGCTCTCAGTTTTTCCCCATTGAGGATGATATTAGCTGTGGGCTTTTAATAAATGGCTTTTATGATGTTTAAGTAAGTTCTTTCTATCCCGACTTTCTCAAGGGTTTTTCTTAAGAAAGAATGCTGTATTTTGTCAAATGTTTTTTCTGCATCTATCGACAGGATCACATGGTTTTTATCTTTTCTTTTCTTAATGTGATGTATCACATTGATGGATTTGTGAATATTGAACATGTCCTGTAACACAGGAATACATCCTGCTTGATAATGGTGGATAATTCTTTTTATATGCTGTTGAATTTAATTTGTTAGTATCTTGTTGAGTACTTTTGCATCTGTATTCATCAAAGACATTGGCCTGTAGTTCTGTTTTTTTGTTGGGTCTCTGTCTGGTTTGGGAATCAAAGTGATGCTGGCTTCATAGAATGAGTCCAGAAGTTTTCCTTCTATTCTATTTTCTGGAATAGCTTGAGAAGAATGGGTATTAACTCTGCTTTAAATATTTGGTAGAATTCTCCAGGGAAGCTGTCTGGCCCCAGGTTCTTATTCATTGGGAGAATTTTGATAACTGATTCAATTTCTTCACTGATTATGGGTTTATTCAGGTTTTCTATCTCTTCCCATTTGAATTTTGATAGTGCCTGTGTGTTTAGGATTTTGTCCATTTCTTCCAGGTTGTCCCATTTTTGGCATATAATTTTTCTTAGTATTCCCTGATAATTGCTTGTATTTCTGAAGGATTGGTTGTAATAGCTCCATTTTCATTTGTGATTTTGTCTATTTGTGATTTTGTCTCTTTTCTTTTTGAGAAGCCTGGCTAGAGGTTTATCAATTTTATTTATTTTTTCAAAAAACCAACTCTTGGTTTCATTGATTTGTTCAACTATTTTTCTAGATCTATATTGTTTATTTCTGCCCAAATCTTTATTATTTCTCTTCTGCTGGGTTGAGGTGCTCTTGCTGCTCTCCTTCTAGTCCCTTTAGGTGCACTATTAGATTTTGTATTTGCACTTCTTCTAGTTTCTTGAGGTAGGCCTGGATTTCAATATACTTTCCTCTTAGGACTGCCTTTGCTGCATTCCAAAGAGTTTGGATTGTATTTTCATTTTCATTTATTTCCATATATTTTTTTAGTTTCTTCTGCATTTGCCTGATTGGCCCAATCGTTCTTTGTCGGGGACCGCCATGTTTCACGCTGCCTCTGGCAAAGATCTCTCCCAGAGAGTGAACCAGTAAACTAGAATTCTTCTGGAGGCTGGAGATGGCCAAAATAACCTTGGTGGCGCCTGTCCTGCTGGGATAGATGCAAAAGGACCAGGGTATGCTAAAGATCAAAACCGTATTCAGTGTTAATTCTCCATCCCCCAAGATTGCTGAAGGCAATGTCAGGGCGCCTCTTTGATATGCATTTTGGACTCTGTTTACCTGATAACCAGCCTAGCAACTGCCTTGCTTTCCCCCCTGAAACCTATATAAGAGACAGTTCTTTGAATAAAGCTCGCTCTCTCTTCGACTGACCAGAAAACCGTGAGTGTCGTCTTTATTCTGCGCGTCTCCTATCCCCTTCCTCTCTCCCTCCCCCAGCTGATGGGGAGCCTGCCTCTGTTGTGTCTGCTCCGACCGGGGACACGTTCTAGCTGGGAATGCTAGCTAGCTATTTGCGGCACCTGCCGCCCCAATCCGCCGTAGAGGCAGACCCCGAGTCCCGTGCTGCCGCAGCCCGGAGTGGAATGACAGATGGACTTGCGACTTCCTGGTCCAGCGAATTTAGTCCCCTATGGGAAACAAATAATACGAGAGAACAAGCGTTCCGGGGTGGACGATTAGGTGCCTGGACCGGGCAGCGGACTTAGACAATTTGATATAGATGCCTGGACCGGACCCTTGGGTTTAGACAGTTCTTTAGTAGGGTTATCTTTAACCTCCATATTTTTGGAGGTTTTCCAGACTTTTTCCTGTGATTGATTTTAAGGTTCATAGCATTGTGATCTGAAAGTGTGCATGGTATGATCTAATTTTTTTATATTTATGGAGGGCTGTTTTATGACCCAGTATGTGGTATATCTTGGAGAATGTAGCATGTGCACTTGAGAAGAATGTGAATTCCATAGCCTCAGGATGTAGAGTTCTAAATATATCTGTCAAATGCATCTGTTCCAATGTGTTCATTCAAGTCCATTGTTCCCTTAGTGATTTTCTGTCTAGTTGATCTATCCATTGCTGTAAGTGAAGTATTAAAATCCTCTGCAATTAGCACATTCTTATCAATAATATTGTTTCTGTTTGTGATTAACTATTTTATGTATTTGGGTGCTCCTGAATTTAGTGCACAGACATTTATAATTGTTAGCTCTACCTGATGGAGAGACCCTTTAATTATTATATAATGTCTTTCTTCATCTCTTGTTACTGCCTTTACTTTAAAGTCCAGTTTGTCCGATATAAGTATGGCCACTCCAGCTGTCTTTTGACTTCCATTTGCATGATAGATATTTCTCCATCTCCTTCCTTTCAACCTGAAGGGGTCTTCAGGTCTAAAATGAGTCTCTTGTAGACAGCAAATAGATGGCTTTTTTTTTTATCCATTCTGATACTTTATGTCTTTTGATTGCAGTATATAGTTCATTTTCATTCAGTGTTATTATTGAAAAATATTGGTTTAGAGTCATTGTGTTCTTTGTAGAGTTCATGCTTGTAGTGGTGTATCTGGTACCTTGCATTCCTTGCAACATTTCCTTCCTAGAGTCCTTCTTAGGGTTTCTTGTAGGGCTGGTTTTCTTTTTCAATTTTTGTTTATTTGGGAAAACCTTTATCTCTCCTATTCTGAATGACAGGCCTGCTGGATAAAGGATTTGTGGCTGCATATTTTTTCGGTTCATCACATTGAAGATTTCCTACCATTCCTTTCTGGTCTACCGAGTTTCAGCAGATTGGTCTGTAACTACTCTGATAGGTTTCCCTTTGTATGTTAGGAATCTTTTATCCCTATCTGCTTTCAGAATTCTCTCTTTATCTTTATATTTTGCCAGTTTCACTATGATATGTCATGCCAAACAACTCATGTTGCGTAGTTAGTTTTGCTTCATCTGTTGTTACTGAATTATCTGAATAATGAACCCATTCCTCTTCTTTGCATATCAGAAAAAAAGACAGGATAAGTGTAATAGTAATCAACTTTTACTTTAAAAATCTTGTCCAACTTTATTTTTCCAAGGTAATATGAGTATGATAATATAATGTTTTTTTAGAAAAGAGTTAAAATGTATTCAATATCTAATTCAAATTTTTAAGCCAAATTGATTATATACATCTCCTTAAAATTTTAGTATTCTTTTTTGAAAAATTTTTATGTGTATTTATTCTTGAGAGAGAGAGACAGAGTGTGAGTGAGGAGGGACAGAGAGAAAGAGGGAAGTACAGAATTTGAAATAGGTTCCAGGCTCTGAGCTGTCAGTACAGAGCCTGACATGGACTTGAACTCACAGACCACAAGATCATGACTTGAGCTGAAGTCAGACGTTTAACCTACTGAGACACCCAGGCATTTCAAAATTCTAGTATTCTTAACAGCTATAATGGACTGTATGGTTTTTCCCACTTTTTCTTCAAAGGTCACAGTTTCAAGAAGGCACATAAAAGACAAAAAGTTGATTTTATGAAATATATTGTAATAAGTAAATAGTGAATCCCATACCAATTTTTCAATAACCCTTGGTATTTGGAACATCTATTAACTTCTTTATTCTCCCTCCCATCAATTTCCCTAACTCCCGCAAGTCCATTTTGCAACTAAACTCACAATGACCAGTTTTGTATGATTTTATATTGTATGAACAATATTCTATACATATATACACAGCCTTTTAAAAATATACAGTGGTGGAAAATGTACACACAGTTCTAATTCTTTATTTTTTCTAAGTCTTTACTTTTTGCACATAACAATATATTCTATTATATCCATACACAAAAAATATCAATTTTCTAAGCATTATTATTTTATGTATGGTGTATATTAAATTTTTAAGTACATCCCACCAATGAACACTTTGTTTCCTACATTTTGGTATTGTATTTCACAAATATGTACATGAAACTGAAAAAAAAGTTCTTAGAAGGGAAATTTCCAGGTGAAAGTATATTTGACTCAAATGTTTTTAACATCTGTTAAGTGAAACTTTTTAAGAGAAACGTTCATGAATAACTCAGTTTATCAATTTACAGTCCATTCTAATAAAAAATGAACAAATGCCTATTTTCCCATAATTACATGAATATAATGTGTTCTCAAACTTTTTTATTTTATCAAATTAATAAAAAATGGCATTGTCATACTTCTATTTGTATTTTGCTTCTAATATGAGATATGAAAAAAACACATTACTCTTCTCATAATGCACTTTGCTTATTTCTTGTGATCACTGATACATGTTTTATTAATTTTTTTATTAATTAATGCATTAATGTATTGATGGATTATCACTCTGTCCATGACAAGTTGAAAATATATATTGGTCACTTTATTTCCTCTTTGTTTATGGTATTTTCTGCCAAACAGAAAATTTGATTTTTGTGAAGTAAACATAAAGCTTTAATGGCTGCTGAGTGTGGCTTCAAACTTAAACAGTTTCCCATTCTGAAATGTTGTGAAATTACAAAAATTTTATCCACATTTTCACATTTATATTATTTATTCATCAGAATTTAGTTTTGTTGTATAAGGGGTAGGTATCCAACTTTTTTTCATGTGCGTGCTGAAATCTGTGTTTAATATTAGTTTGAAAAGCCATACTTCACATCTATAAATTCTTATATATGTGTGTGTATATATATATATATATATATACACATATATATATATATATAATTTTATAACTGGACTTTTCAGTTTGTTCCAATTGGTTCTTCAGGGAAGGTGTGCCATATAGTATCGCTGAGCTATTTATATTGGAGGGGGAATTCACCAATAAAGAGAGGAGACCCAGGGAGGAAGAGAAGCAGGAAGGAGGAAGCATAGAGGGTGGACTAAAGGTAGCACTAACCCATGTCTCTACCACGTGGCTCAGAGGCAATAAGGCACAGCCATACCATAAATTCCTCTACACACACGCACACACACACACACACACACACACACACACACACTACTAATTACTAAAAAATGTTATATTATTTTCACCAGATCAGCAGAAATCAAAGGAGACATTTCTAAGGAGAATTTATTACTATGAATATTGAATATATCATGTCAGAATGAAAAGAAAATTAACAAAGATTATTTTCCCTATACCTATACTGTGTTGTTGCTTTATAAAATATAGTCTTTGGATTTTGAAGTATAAGCCAAGTAAAAACCAAAAGTAGGGGAAAGACAGAAAGATAAATGTTTAAGGGATGGGAATCTAGGGAATGGTAAATAAGCATAAGAGAAAACAACTTTGGAAAATGACAGAGCAGAATAAAAATACAAAATAACAGGAAAATATCAATTTGTTATCCTTCAGACAAAAATAAATGCAATAAATCAGAAGAAACCAAATGTAAAAATAAAAATAAATATATGTACAGCTATTGCTGTCAAATTGAGACTCTGGAGAAGGTCACCAGAATGAGCTAACAGTGCCATCCTGATGCTTATTGTCTGAGATGATTCACCTTGTGATCACAACACTCCTTACACGGCTCTGGGACTCACTGAGCAATGGCCCATGCATGTAATCACCAATTCAGAGGATGGAACTTTCTTCCAAGAGACAATTTGTGAACTAAACTCAGAGTTATGCTGCAAATATCCTTGTGTTATTGAGATATTTGGTATAACATCTTCTGTAAATTGGTAGTAAGGACTGAGAATTTGAATGACTTATCCTTAAATGAGTCATGACTAGGGCAATATACATCCAGATGCCTTAGTCTTCTATCACTCTCTTCTTTATGTTGATCAAGAACTTTGATAACTTGCCTCCATCTTCTTTTGTGGTCCAGTCCATCAGACATCTATCAGAATTCATATAGACAGGCCTACCAGACAGCTAATCTCTGATTTCTTGAACACTCTTCCTATATTGAATTTAACCTTTACTTCACTAAATTTTTATGCCCGTGCAACAGGAGACCTTGTGTCAGCTAGAAGTGTTCTACTTGGTCTATCTCAAACTCTAACCTCTAGATGTATGAATAAAACCTCTTAGTTATCTAATGTTCTCATTCAGTGATTCCCAAAACACATATTTAACCACAGCCAACTCTCCCTCTAACCTTCAATATATGCTCATCCATAATTCTATTTTGATTTTCATTTTACAGATTTGACTCTAAATTTCTTTACTTCAGTTATTTTCTTGTCAATACCCTTGTTCAGCTCATTCTTACCCCTATTCTCCTTGCCAAACAAGTTAAAAATAAATATAAATAAATAAAACCCACCAAAACAAACAAACAACAACAACAGAAGCAAAAACAAAAGTTCAATGCTACAAGATTTCAATTTCCATGTTCCCTCCTTCTATATTTAGGAGACTTTCATAGTATATTTACTAACTTCAGTCTGTCTCTGAAAGTCCCTAAAATCTGTCTGCATGTCTCTAACTAATTATTTTTGTTCCATTATCCACAATAACTATATTAACTTCATTTGAATGATCAGAGGATTCCCACTACATCCCTTCCCTAGATTAATAAATTTCATACTTATGAGAGAAAACAGAGGCTTTCTAGTGAAATATTATAAACTTCTGTCTTTTTCCCAAACTCATGGGCTACTCTACTATCATGTTTCATGTTCTTTTTTGATTAGGGAAAAGGCATATTTATATTTCTTCCATTTGACACGAGAGGGCAGTTTGGATGTCAAACACATCACTTCATTTATCACCAGGATTTTGATTTGACCAATTATCCAGGTATCATTTTCCTCTTTCTTTAGAATCAATGCTTACCTAGTGATATTCAAACTTGGCTGCAGATCAGAATTATCTGAAAGCTTAATTTTAAAAATTTTTAATGTTTATTTATTTTTGAGAAAAAGAGAGCACGAGGTGGGGGAGGGGCCAGTGAGGGCGGTACAGAGGACCCAACGCAGGCCCTGCACTGTCAGCAGAGAGCCTGGCATGGGGCTCAAACTCATGAACTGTGTGATCATTACTTGAGCTGAAGTCAGACACTTAACAGACTGAGTCACTCAGGTTCCCCTTACCTGAAAGTTAAAAAAAAAAAAAAAAAAATTCCAGGAAGAGCCCAAACCACAGTGTTGGAAATTCTGATTCAATTGGCCTGGAAAGAGTCGGGCTTTGATATATTTTTACAGCTCCCAGTGATTCTAAGGTGCAAGCAGAATTGAGAACACATGCATACTAATCTAGGTCAGATACCCATTACGTGTAATCTATGTTCTTGCAAAATTCTCCTCTCCTCATCTTTTAATGCGGCCTACACATCTTTACAGTATTAATCTTCTTGAAGTTTTCAGAACATAACTCTCATTCAAAATCTTTTCATTTTGCTTCATTTTAGTAGATACAATGATCAAATTCTCATCAGTCAAGATCTAGTCTCACCACGCTGTCAAGAGTCGTCTCACAAAAATTTTTTGTTTGTGTAATATCTTAATCTGTTGAGGTTGCTATAACAAAATACCACAGGAAGTAGATTTAAAAAACAGAGAAAGGTATTTCTCCCAGTTCTAAAGGCTGGAAATCAGTGGTCAGGGTGCCAGCCTGAGTGAGTTGGAAGACGTTTCCCTGGCATATCCTTTCACGGAGGTGGGGCGGAGGGAGCCCTCTAGTGCCTCCTTTATGGGGCATTCATCACACTCATAAGTACTCTGCCCTCCTGATCTAAGGTGACCTAATCACCTCCTACAGGGTCTACTTTCTAATACCATCACATTGGGCATTAGGATTTCAACATATGAATTTTGGGGGGACTTAAACATTAAGACCATAGCAAGTGCCTATTCTGTACCTCAGCTTAGTTTCCTGTAAATACTTTCTTATTTTTATAACTTGTCTTGTATCTTTTCTCATGAGGGCATATGTTCAAATAAAAAATAGAAGATCCTGGCATAAGAGAGAGACAGAGCATTGCAGTCTTTCCTAGACAGATACGGCAAAGGGCCAGCCAATGATGTACAGATTCACGGGAGGAAAACAAAGACTCCTTACCAAAAAAAATGATAAAGTTTGAGACTTTCTGCAAAACATGATAAGGTATCTTTTGCAAGCAAGTGGGGAAAAAGCATGGGACATGCTGAATAGGATCAGAAGATTACATTGAGCTTTAATATAGGTATTTTTAAAGAAATATGTAATCTAGACCAGGAAAAATGATTTTGTGACCATATCCAGCTACTGTCTTTTTAAAATAATTATCTAGTAATCCTTGTGAAGGATGGGGTAGGTGGAAAAGGCATACTAGACATAAATATCAGCACACTTGTGTAGAGTACCTATAGTTTGCTGAATGTAAATCCTATTTAAATTACTCATAAAGTAAAATGCACACGCATCTCAATGCAGACTTTAGGATTATCCATTCTCTACAACTCTTTTTCTTTTATTCATAAAATTCCAAGTAAAGGATCCCTGGATATTTTTATTTGAGAAGCGTGACTCGATCCCTTTTACTAAAGTCAAGGGTTTAGTTTCCAAAGTACTAAAACTCATGTTTTCTAATAGAATATTTCAATAAGGCATATTTCTGCTTGTGTGTTACTTATTACATATATATTTAGTGGCAAATAATCCAAACTATGAAAATATATGTAACATACATAAAATATTTATATATTACATCTAATTAATTAATCCAATAAGGTATGTCTTGTTTTGAAATTTATAATTACTTTATAATTTTAGTTTAAAAGTGTTTTTACTTATTTTAAACATACAGATGCTTTAATTTTAAGAGTAATCTGCACTTTTCAAAATGCAAAGTTACAAAGTTTAACAGAAAGTATAGGGAATAAGTGTGTTTAACAGAAAGTATAGGGAATAAGTGTGATATATGAAGGAAAGTTTGAAACAAAATATGATTCAAGACGAATTAAGAAATAGAAACGAAAATAGCTAATTTTAATACCCAAGAAAAGTTGACAATTTTATGTGTCTTAAAATATATTATCACCAGAAAACCCCTATATACCAAGAGTGAATTTAATTTCTTGTGCAAGGCTTGCATTTCCAAACCTCACATAGTTTATTTTCATAGTCTGTTACCCTACACATAAATTATTACAAAATAACAATATAAAAAAGGAAAACTGGTATATAATAAATTGCCAATTGTCATCCTAAATAGCTCACAATCTCAGGCTTCATATGTTTGTATGCTTCACCAATAAAATCTAACTGAAATGTCTGTATTTCTTTCTTCTCCACTCTCTTAAGTGGCACTTATTCTTCTGCCTGATATAGTTTGCTTTGTCTGATTGACAAAAAAGTTAGCTACTCCAGTGGTATAAGGCAAAATCTAATTTCCAGGTATTTTTAACAAATGAGAGCTTCTAGGCATGAAGAAGAGGCTAACACAAACATCCTGTCCAATATTATTGTGTTAATAACATTTCCCAAGCACAATTTTCCAGCTCTCTCTCTCTCTGCATAGAAGAGCTTTCTAATATCCTTATCACATTGCATCTATTTTAAATACTAGCTCAAATTCTGCTTCCTTCTAAAAGCTTTTTATGAAACATTTGCATTCTGTAAGCTTCCAACAGATTCCACAATCATCCTTTGCCCTCTCTGAACATATATATTTTAGTTGGTTTCAACTGACTATGAAAGCATGTTTCTTTGCATCATAGGGAACTTCAACATTATGTTTTCTTCAATGCAACAGAAGTATCTTCGAAGATGAATTTTCTTTATAATTAGAGCTTATCTTTACTGTAGCCATATATATACAGTAGACCTTCAAGCTAGGAGGGAGTTAGAGATGCCAAGCCTTGCAAAGTCAAAAATTTATGAATAATTTTTGACTGCCCAAAGATTTAACTATTAATAGCCTACTGGTGGCCAAAAGCCTTACCTGTAACATAAACAGTTGGTTAACACATATTTTGTATGTTGTATGTGTTATAAACTGTGTTCTTAATAAAAGTAAGCTAGCAGGACACCTGGGTGACTCAGTTGGTTAAGCCTCTGACTTCGGCTCAGGTCATCATCTCACTTTCGTGGGTTCAAGCCCCACATCGGGCTCTGTGCTGACAGCTCAGAGCCTGGAGCCCTCTTCCAATTCTGTGTCTCCCTCTCTCTCTGTCCCTCCCTGCTCATGCTCTGTCTCTCTCTATCTCAAAAATAAATAAAACATTTAAAAAAAGTAAGCTAGAGAAAAAATGTTATTAAGAAAATGGTAAGGAAGAGAAAATACATTTACAGTACTGTACTATAAAAATTCCTTGTATAGACAGTGCACCCAGAAGTCTTGTGAGTCTCTTCAACAGTGTTTGGACAGAACAGACCCTGGGATGCTTCTTTTTCCAGCCTCCCACAACCCTTCAATTTCCTTTCCAGTAGAAACATTGGGGTCCATCTTCTCAGCCATGCCCTGCATCAGGCACCAACCAACACCATTTTTTGAGCTTAGCTCTCTATTGCAGATCAACCATAAGCCCCCAGACTCCTCAGAATTATTCCACTGAGGTGGAAGCTGCAAAAGTTTCTGGTCAACATGCATCGGTGGGCCTCCTACACCTACCTACCTGTCTCCAGGATTCTATTCCCATCAGGATGCTGTGTCTCTGGATGGTACTGGACACTTCTGTGAGTTGGCTGAAGAGAAGCACCAGGTCACTCAGCCTTTCCAGAAGATGCAAAACCAGCATGGGGACCACACCCTCTTCCAAGATAATGTAGAAGCTACCCCAAGATGAGTGAGGTAAAACTGTCATGGAAGCCACCATTGTCCTGAAGAAGCAGCTGAAGCAGGCCTTTTGGGTCTTGATGCCCTAGGTTCTGCTCATGCTAAGGCCCATCTCGGTGACTTCCTGGAGAGCCACTTCCTGGATGAAGAGATGAAAGTCATCCAGAAGATGGATGACTGATGGATGACTGACTAACCAGAGGTTGGCTGGCCCCTAGACTGGGCTGGGCAAGTATCTCCTCTAAAGGCTCACCCTCAAGCTTGACTGGGAGCCTGTGGAGTCCACTGGCCCATGAAGGGCTCCTCTGGCATCTCCCTTGTTGCCAGGACTTATGCCTGAGCCTCTCCTTCCAGCCATGAGGCAGCTTTTTAATGAAGCTGAAGCCCTCACTCAAGCCGAAGACCAAATGGAAACAATGAAACTTTTCACAAGAAAGAAAAAAATCCACGTTTGACTGGACCAACGCAGTTCAAACACATGCTGTTCCAGGGTCAACTATATATACATACTATAGTCATGTAATGTCGTTACATTTAATATATAATATATATAAAGATCATTATATACATCTAAAAGGTTTTACATATTCTAAGCATTGTCTACGGTAAAGACGGCACAAGATACACACACTCAGAAACATTATCTTAAAATTGCTTCATCATAAGCTGTGTTATATTTAATTTTTGTCCTCAAAAGCATATTCTGGTAATTTCTTCCATCTTCATCTTTCTACTTTAAATGTAGCTGAGAATGCCAATTGGGTGGGAGTTGACTCATGTAAACACCATCTGGCTCCCGAGTTAGAGGAAGAAGTTTTATAAAGCCGAGATTTCCCAGACTCATTGTCCTTCCTACCAATCCTGCTGACTTCTTTCAGAATTCCCTGGGAGAGAAGGAGAGTACCTTTCTGAGTACTACACTAAATTATAAGATCAAACTGTCTCCCATTTTGGATTTTTCTTTGGGATGAAAATAGTCAAACAGTGTGAAGTTCCACAAACAGAAGGATCTTGTTCTTCAGAAATGTGTCACCACATGGCATCTTTGATTTTAAGCAGAAGCGGCTCAGGCAAGCGGTTTCCAACTGTCCTTAGAAATGGGTTTCCTCTGTTCATAAGATTCTTATTTCATGGATATTAGAACCTGCTGTGTTGTCTCAAACTATGAAACCTGAAGAGAAAGAGTAAACTTGAACATTTTGGGCTGAACTTTCTGTAGCTTATTTGACCCAAGTTTTACAAATCATCATTATTGTGTTTTTAAGCTAACTACAAAGGATGGATCACAAAGCAAAAACCTAGCAGACAGAAACAGAAAGAAGAAATCTTATGATCTTTAGTTCTTGTTTATGCCCTCCATGAGATAAGAAATAGTCCAACTGCCTGAAATAAGGTGTTTTTCTGATGCTGCTAACCTGCAGCTGAGTGCCAGTAGAAAAGGAGGAAAAAATAATTTAATTCGCTGAAGCTAGTTATTGTTTAAAATAATTGCTACAGTAGAATAATACCTTTCAGCGGTTTCTGTGTGTGCAGAGGACAAGGTAGCTGTTGGCTCCTTACCAGAAATATGATTTCCTATCTTATCCTTTTCAGTCTAAGAAGGAAAATAGCCTATCTCACAGGTATGCATCAGGAAAGTCACACCGAAAAAGTAGTATTCCCAAATCAAAGAAACAGCCACATGATTTGAAGAGAATTGAAGTTAAATATCATATCAAAGTATTCTGTAGGAGGTATTTCCTTCTTTTAAACATACGAATTCTTATTTTTCACATATTCATATATTCCTAGAATTCCATTTTATGCCTGATAGAAAAAATAATGGTCATATCCATACACAAATATCATTTTAACTTCCTACATTACATATTAATCATATTTATAGTCCCAAGATGCTGTTGTCAGCCAAGTTAATAAATTTTCTTCATCGAATATGTTCAACCAGATTCCGGGTTATCCTAATAAGAATCATCTTCTTCACACAAAGGCACGCTGGCTATATTGCTCACCTTCACCTCAGGGAAGAGCATAAAGCTAGCCAGCCAACTGGAGCTTCTCTCCATGTGCTTAGGTACTAAAATTAGTGATGGATAAGCCTGAGAAAGCCACCTTATGAGTACACGGCAACTAATTTCCATGGATACACGGGACAGTTCATTTGAGAATGACTGATAATAATATAAGAAACACATAACAATAGAAACGATTGAAACAACCACAATCCTAGAACTGTTTGTTGCCGTTTACCAATACGATATTGGCAGCAATAAAAGTTATAAGTCAGAGGCAATCAGCACAGAAAAGCAGGAGAAAAAAAATCATTCTAACATAACTCTGAAGAGTAATCGGTGACAAGTAACAGATACTTAAAGCAACAAGTTTAAATCCATCCTGTGGATCAGTAGAGATTATGTAATAGATACAAGTGGGTATTCTTTCAGTAATTTTCTCTGCTTGCTACTCTTACATGGGCCAGTTCTCCAAATAAAGGATATTGATTTAATTTTAACCTGAAGGTCAGAGACTTTTTTTAAGCAAATTCACTTTTTAAATAACACAATTTATTTAACTTTATGTTTTTTTTTACAGATTATTGATTTTATTAAATTTTTGACAATAAGCTACCATAGTTTGAAAACCAGCTGTAAATTGCCTATAAGAATTCTTATGTTTTTGAACTATGTAATTTTTGAAGTATACAAATCTGATCTTATGTCATGGAGTTAAGCCAAAAACAACAAACTCAGAAACGATTCCATATCCAAATTGACTTTTGTTCCTCTACAAAAGAACCAAACTATTAATTAACTAAATTTATAAATAAACTATTAAAAATAGTAGTTAGTACATTTACATGCTTCTCACATGTCAGATGTTAAGTGCTTGCATTATATAGCTCATTTAATACAGCACTCCTAGGAGATGGATACTATTATTGTTTCCATTTTTCAGGAGACGAAATTGAAGCACAGAGAGGTAAAGTAACTGACCCAGATGTTATCTAACTGGTAAGGAATAGAATCAGGATTCTGGCTCCAGAGCCCACACTCAACTCCTTCCCTACTGCTTTTTTAGATAAACTTCACCAATCCAATGAGTGGGCAATACTGGTAAAAAAAAAAATCCACTAAATTTAATATCATCTCTTCATCAATCTGATAAGTATGGCTACATACCATACATACCTAGTTTGTGGATTAATGCTTTGGAAGAGTAAGTGACTGCATATGTAATTATTATATGGCCAGCAGATTGGGCAAGAAGAAGCACATATACTCAGTTTTTCCATGAAAGCCTAAAATTTGGTTATATCTGGTCATCATTGCAGAGTACTCTAATTTATTCTTTTAAAATGGAAATCTTTTCAAGTGTGAAATCTGGCTTAGTATTGGCACTTCATTTAGGAAAGTTGAAGGCTAGGCTGAGTCAATAGTCCCAGTCTGGTATTCAGGGGAGATGTCTTCACTCAGATATCTGGCCATTAACACTTAGTGTCATCTGGGATCTCAAACAGGCCGTTGAACAGATCACTGGTCAAGGGACTGGCTATGTGGGTGTGTCACCTGATCAGTTGCACAGGTCTTCATATTCTCAAGGGTTTCCTGCTTGGTTTAATGCTCTGCTGTTGCTGCCATAAAACTCCTAGTAGTTTTATCTCTTATTAAAATTTCAGTAGAGTTAATATAAATGTGATATTAGCATCAGGTGTACAATATAGTTATTCAACAGTCTCATATATTACTCAGTGCTTATCGGGATAAGTGTACTCTTAATCCCCTTCACTTGTTTCACCTATCTGCTTACCTCACTCCCTTCTGGTAACCCTGTTTGTCCTCTATAGTTAAGTGTTCTTTTAGTTTGTTTTCTTTATTTTTACTTGTTCATTTGTGTTGTTTCTTAAATTCAACATAAGGATGAAATCATATGATATTTATCTTTCTTTGACTGGCTTATTTCACTTTGCATAATACTCTCTGGCTCCATGAATGACACTGCAAATGGCAAGATTTCATAAAAATCTTAGAAGAGAGCATGGGCAGTAATTTCTCAGACATTGGTCATAGCAACAACCTTTAGACGTGTCTCCTGAGTCAAGTGAAACAGAAGAAAAAATTAACTATTGAGACTACATCAAAATAAAAAGCTTCTGCACAGCAAAGGAAACAACTACCAAAACTAAAAGATTATCAACTGAATGGGAGAAAATATTTACAAATGACATAGTCAACGAATGGTTAGTACCCAAAATATATAAGGAACTTCTACAACTCAACACACACACACACTGCAATTAAAAATGGGCCAAAAATATGAAAAGACATTTCTCCAAAGAAGACATCTAGATGGCCAACAGACAAATGAAAAGGTGTTCAACAACACTCATCATTAGGAAAATGCAAATTAAAAACACAATGAGATATCATCTCACATCTGTCAAAATGGCTAAAATCAAAAACTCAAAAAACAGCAAGTGTTGGCAAAGACATGGAGAAAAAGGAACTCTCATGCATTCTTGGTGGGAATGAAAACTGGGGCAGCCACTGTGGAAGACAATATGAAGGTTCCTCAAAAAAATGAAAAATAGAACCACCTTATGATTCAGCAATTGCATTACTGGGTATTTACTCAGAAAATATGAAAACACTACCCGGAAGTGCTATGTACATCCCTATGTTTATTGAGACATTATTTATAATAGCCACACAATTGAGGCAACCCAGGTGTTCACTGATAGATGATTGGATAAAGAAGATGTGGTATGTATATGCAATGGGATATTAGTCAACCATATAAAAATAATTTTCTTTGCATTTGTGTTTTCCAACACCAAAGGATTAATAGAGCATGAGTGTAAGCAGAACAGATATGTGTAATGTGCATATCCACCATCCCTTGTCCCCCATTTACATAGAGCATCTGTGGTGCCCATGAGCACAGTAGACCATGTTGTGTGTGAGTTTAGTAAGACTCAAAACAAGTACAAGGTAAGAATTTTACATCTACAACTGAGTTATTGAGGAGAGGAGGAGGTGCGCATAATGCCAGGAAGCCATGCTTTCTTTCAAATCATTATTTGTTTACAATCAAGAAAGCAATGACATTTTGACGAAACATGAGTCAGCAAGGAACTTCACACATCCTTTCTTACTCATGTTATGTTCTTGTATTAGACTAAAATGATGATGTGGAAGGAAAAGAAAATACGAAGAAACTCACAGTTTCTTTTCCACTCAGTCCCTCCTTGCTCATCAGTAAGCTGAAGGTAAAGCAGTGGTTGAATGCATGTGTATCAAGAAGTGAAATACAAATCAGTAAGATGGTTTCCTGCAGTGTCTCCGTTCTTCTGGTAAGAACTAAATCCATATGCATGTATGAGCTACAAAATGTGAATTGTGTGATTTTGGTGTTTCCACATCTGGGTTAAATATCCTTACATTTGCATTTAAAATCAGTATTGCACAACTTAGAGAAGACCAGTAAAACTCACAGTAATAATTTAAATTTTGATTTTTCCTTACTTAGCACATCAAGCAGTAAATACAAAATACTATCACAAATAGAAAAAAAATTGCACAAGAAAAAGAAAAGGTTTTATGGTTTTGTATTGGGTCATACCAATTATATAGCCAGTCTCAAAAAACTGCACATGGTCTCCCTATTATACTATATTTTATGAAATATTTGTCAGCATAATTGTAGGCTCATGTGCTTTGTTCCATTCTTCTGATCATATAATGAATTATGTTAAAAATGGTATAATTCAGTGGTGAAAAGTATTGCTTCTCCTTCTGCTCATCTTGTTTTCTCCAGCCTGAGAAATTTTCTTCTATATGTTCTGGGAGGGGCAGGCAGGAGATGGCAGCAGAGAAGTAGAATAACCCACCGTTTTCAAATGCCTCCTCTCAAACATTTTATGTATTGCAAGTCTCCTCACTGTTCCCTGTGAGATTTATGTTTTAATGAACCAGAGCCAGAAATCAATTCTTTTATTTTTTTTGTTTTGTTTTTGTTTTTGTTTTCTGTTTTCAGCTCACACAATTCTCCCTTAAGGTAAGATCACAGTAAGATTCTAATGCTTGACTCAAGGAAAGAACAATAGAAAATAAAAAATAAGGAACATAAAGAAGTGCGTATTTTAAAAATACCATCATGACATACCATGATAAAACAATGCATCAGGTCTTAAGTTGACTTAATTTTCTAAACTCGAAATATCTCTCTTCTCTCAGGCAAACTACCACATAAATATGCAACTATTTTGAAAGTTGTTGTTCTTTTTTTTAGCTGCTTATTCTTGTAACAAATTGTGACTACATGATGATTTCAGTAAATTTTTTGAACCACTTTTCCTATGTGGGAATTTTTTTCTGTCTTTTTAAAAAATTTTTGGCCATTGTTGGCATAAAGGTTGTTAATTCCTTGTCAATTTATTTGATAGTATTGTAACAGTTCTTCTAAAATATTTAAAAATTCCTTTATTTTGTACATGAAAGAGACTGCAAAGTCAAACTTTTCCTGTTTCCCTAGTGTGGGCAGATGAGTTTCAAACCAGAGGGAAGAATATTAAGAAATCCACCTTGTAAAGAAAAATATCCAGCAATAAGGACCAGAGGATGTCCTCAGATCTTAAGTTTAGGTAACCAAGCATCATCTCAGTAGATCACAGCTACCAATCCAAAGTCTATAAACTATATTTTATTGATTCTCAGACACACACTTCTTTAATGTTTTAACAATTCTGAACTCCAGTCCCCTTAAAATCAATACTGATTTATAGTCACAAACCTGGCAGAAGTTCAAATATAGTTGCCACTGTCATTCATGGAGACAATGTGTACAAAAGAGCCAACATTAAAACTGACAGAATGAGTGCTAGTGTCATGGAAGGAGGTCCTGGGAAGAAGGTACTGTTAACCCTGGAAACCAGATGTTTGTAGGGGAGAGAGAGGCAGAAATTCATTAGACATAGTTCAAAACAGTTTCCAAAGGAAGTCTACAGGTCCCTAAATCTGCATAATTACACAACTTATCTGAGGACACTGGCTATCTGGTTATTGATGGATTTTATTCAAACTCCCCACAACTCTCAAGGACACGAAGTACAATATTGAGGTAAATAACATGGACATTGATGACTGTAAATCCAAAATGATTTAGAAGACTCAGAGTCTGATTATGAGGTAGCTAGCTCTAGAAACATATTAATCAATTTATTTTGCTTATATTTTTCAGTTCTTGTGTGCATAAAAATGATACATGATAAAGTCTGTCTGAAGAGCTCTTTTCAATAAGATATAATTTTCAAAAAATGTGTGACAAGATTACATTGTGGCATAGTTTAATTGGTAGCTTTGATTCTCAGTGAGTGATACATGAAATAGTGTCACAGGCAGCAATTGATGGTGTTTTAGAAAACCAGAAAATGAGAACCTTGAGGTTCTTGAGAAGAGGTCTGTGCTGAAGTCCTATGAAGCTAAGTTAAAGGAGCTTCCAAAGAAAAGTTCATGTTGATTAGGATGGACTCATGAAGAGGACACGAACATATCCCAAGAAGCACTGGATGTCTACTTGGACAATTTATTTGTTGATCAACCCTGAATCTACTTGGAGAGGGAAACAGAAAACTGAAAGGGAAAATAGGACAACTGTGGAAGAGTCTGCATGCTCAGCATTTGATTTTGCAAAGAAACATTATTTCAAAGAGGTAAAGTTATGGCTCAAAAGTAGTTATCTTTTGCTCATGTTCCACACAAGAAAGTGACCCTCCAGGTGAGGAGATCAAAATTTGTACAGTTGAAGTATGTAGACATTGAAAGGGAGCCAAGGTGGATGGTGGGAAGAAATTAAGTCAGACCTGGTCTCCTAAATCAGGGAAGTGAGCACTGGAAAAGTTCAAAGGTTCTGCATGAAACAGCGATCATCAGCCAGATTCCAGCCTCATAGAAGACACCCTTGCTGACAAAGTGTTTGCCAATGAAGCAGTAAAATTACAGAAATAAAATCGCATACACATTTATATGAAGAGATTTTACCCATCTACTCTACTGCCTGCTTATCTCTGTGGTAGCTAGAATTTAATAAAGGATGGAGAAGGGACATAAAAAAGCAGAAGCCTCTCCATCCAAGCCCCTCCAGCAAAGGGTTAAGCCATTGCTTGAGGACAGAGGAAGAGATGAAATTAGAGTTTTCAAGTGGATTAAATTTATGAAAACCAGAAATGAAAGGATGGCTATGGGGTCTGCCTAAACACTGTTAAGGGACTTTGAATTAGAAATTTGACAGAGCACAACGGAAGAATGTGATTAGAAAAGATAAAAGTTCAAACTGCTCCATTATCTGGTTACCTTTACGTGTCAAACATTTTAAAATGTAATAAGTCTTCCTCATATTCTCCTGCCTGAAAAAGCCACACAAAACAAATATGAAGGAAAGTTTGCAAAATATGTACTCTCATCCAGTTAAACACTGAAGATTTCACATAATCTCTGCCTCCAAACTAATTCAAGTACTTTGGATACAATGCTAGAATTCTTTTCTAGGCTGTATTTTCAGACAATGCTATTAATTTAATTTTTTTTAACAGGCCACTAATCTAACATTGTAGATGCAATGTCAATAGCAGGGATTTTTAATCTTTTTGTTTGTTTGTTTCCCCAATGTTTGTGTTTCTCTATTAGCTTACTTCGAATGATGCTAAAATGCATTCTTATTGTCAGAATTTAATGTCTTTTACATAATGTTTTTTCATCAGTATCATGTTAAGCAGCTCAGTTTATGTTAAATCTGATTTGTTTGAATGTGATGTAGTAATTCATCAGGACCCATAAAATTATTTATAAAATTTTCCATTATAAAGCTATTGACAAAAATTCAATATCCATTTATGATTAAAAACTTTCAACAAAGTGTGTGTAGACAGAACATCCCTCAAATAATAAAGACCACACATGACAGATTAAGCAGCAAATTAATGAGCTAGGTAATATTCTTCTCTTCTCCAGTTGGCCCTGAACTCCCTGACTGTATCATTTTTTTTAAATACCATGATATAGCAAATCATGAACAAATATAAAGGACATGTTCTGAAGTCAAACAGAAATGCTTGTATTATCTTCATTGCTCCTCCTTCAAACTCACATCAAGAATGAATTCCAAAACTCATTTGGCAAAAATTACTGTGTTACTTATGGAAAAGAACAATTACATGTAGACTTTCAAAGCTCTCATCTTAGAAATGTACCCCGTTACCTTTGAAGAAATTACTCTTCTTTACGAATAAGATTGATTTGATATTTTAATGTTTATTTAATTTTGAGAGAGAGTGACAGAGCAGGAATAGGGAAGGAGCAGAGAGAGAGACACAGAATCCAAAGCAGGCTCCAGGCTCTGAGCTGTCAGCACAGAGCCCAATGTGGGACTTGAATGCACGAATCGTGAGATCACGACCTGAGCTGAAGTTGGCCACTTAACTGACTGAGCCACCCAGGCACCCCCAAATAAGATTGATTTAATTCTTTAAGAATCACCTCTCCCTGTAACCTTGTAATTTTCAGTAATTTATAATTTTATCTAGAATAAATCTTTAGTTCTGCTATTGAGAATGGCTGACACAAACGTGGGCTAATTATAACTATTCTAAGTAATAGATCTCTGGAGTTAATATTTCTCCCCCACCCTCTAGATTGGCAAGAGTATGCAGAGTTTGTAAAATCTCTTTACTGACATTGTCTCCTGTTCCGCCATTTCAAATTATTGTAATAAAAGCAATAAATCAAGTAAAAATCTAATTCAGATGTCATAAGCATCCTTAAATTTGGCCAACACTTGAAGGTTTTATTTTGAGAGAATTTTAAATAATAACAATGAAATATTTAAGGTCTTTCCAGGTAATATATCCTAAATACACATGCCAAAATATAAAATATGGTTGGTTTAACAAAATACAGCAATTAATACTTACCTATATTGCTCAAAATGATGTGCAAAAATAAACTCATACAATATTCAGTTTTATAGATGAGGTCTTCGACGTCCAGAGTTTAACAACCTGCCCTAGATCACATAGCTAGTTAAGGGCAGAACCAGGATTTGGACTGGGGCAAGGCAACCTCAAAGTGTGAGCTCTTTAACATCCTAATAGGCTCCTTTTCAGGTCAAATAAATGAGAGCATGACATTCTATCATAATGAATGAATGATAGAATGATAATGAATATCAGAATACAATGACCTTCTTACATTTCCTCTAAAACATTAATGTGACCATGTGCTATCCCAGAATTTCTAAAAAGGAATCTAAGCCTCTTGTATGTGTTCATCTAGATTGTTCTCACTTTATATAGATGTCTGTGGAGATCTCTGAGAAAGGACAAGAGTTTTTTCAGTTTCACTTTCTCTAGGGAAGCTAGAGAATCATACTTTTCTGTCATCATACTTTTCTGTTCCTCCTGATTGTGAAATTTGTAGCTTTTTCCTGACTTTTATCTTGAGAAGCTACTTAGAGGAAAGCACGTAGATGATTGGAACTTTAACATGGGGCAAAGATTAGGTGTGATCAAAAAGAAGATATTACCAGGATTTTTACAAAATGATTTTTAAGGTGAATCATGTTGTCCTGCCAGTAGTTACTCTTCCCCTGGCAATCCTGAAGATAATGGATTAATTAAGGAAATTTGAGACAAATTAATTAGAAGAGTATATATTACACAGTGTGTTCTGTTTTTATTATATCTTGATTCCAGTTTTTTCTTAAAATATTTTAAGCATGAAAGAAAAGCTGGGGGAAAAAAGTCACTGAACCCAGCACTTCTCTTTCTTTCATTCCAAAACAATTATCTTTCTTCACCTTCTAATAGTGGGCAGAAAGCAAACCATGCGTAGAAGAGAACTACTATGTCCCAAAGAAGAGGAACATATATGTGAAGTGGGGTAAAGGGGAAGAAACACCTGTATGATTTCATTCCTATAGAAGTAAAATGATACTTGACTGGATTCTATTTGGGTTATTATAAGTGTTTACAACTTTGGAATCCATTTCTAGTATACAGATCCATTTAACAAATAAACATATAGAAGAAATCAGAGAAATGGGTAATTTATAAAAGCATCTAATTAAAATCATTTTGTTTTCCTTTGGAATATATTTTATGTTGTATTTATATACTGCCTGCTGATGGCTTGTCAATTCACATTTTGAAACAAAATTAAGCAATTACACTTTACAGAAGCTATGGAAGGAAGCTCTGTCTTTTGGGCTACCTCAAACTCATCTTTTATCTTCCAACTACAGGGACATCACCTATAAAAGGGTAAGGTTGAACAAATTTCATATATATAACTGGAGAAGAATGAAGTAGAGACATACAATCTAGAGCTAGAAAGGACCTCAGAGAATAGTTGGACCTGGATATTTCATTACAAAGTCCTAGCCCAGCCTAGCAGATTATGTAGTGACTAATACAGTAAGAGCGTGGGGAAGCAGAGACCTCTTTCTCGGTCTGAAGGAGTCCATCAATGACTGCATTATTGGTGCCCAACTGGTTTGACGTACACAAGATCAATAGTGCTAAATTTTTGTATTTTTCAATTAAAACCATATATCCATAATTTTACATGACATGTTCTAACTTCAGATGTTTTAAATTAACTTGTTTATTATATGGGCACCTGGGTGGCTCAGTCAGTTAAATGTTGGACTCTTGATATCAGCTCAGGTTGTGGTCTCAGGGTCATGAGATCAAGCCCATGTCAGTGCTCAGGGAGGAGCCTGGTTGGGGTCTCTCTCTCCCTGTCTCTCTGCCCGGCCCCTATTCATGTGTGTGTGTGTGTGTGTGTGTGTGTGTGTGTGTGTGTCTGTGTGTGTGTGTACATGCATGCATGCACGCTCTCCTTTTCTCTCAAAATCAATAAGTGAACATTAAAAAAACACTGTTCTGTTTATTCTAACAAAAATAGCAACACTGTAAGGGTCAGAAAAGCACATAGAGGGAAGTATAACCATCTTCAAGATGACCAATCTGTGAGCTCTGGCCCATATTTTCATGCTTATTTTGTAGATGAGGAAACTGGTAAGTAACTGATGAGGAAGTGAGTAAGTTGAAGAGCTGAAATAAGAACTCATTATTCCTCACCTTTAATTTTAGTGTCTATTCTTATACCTTATGGCATCAGCTACTCCTCTGCTGCAGTAGAAACACAGAATATGCCTAAAGACTTAAAAAGTTAACTTCTTACAATAGCTTAGTCCCTGAGCATACAGGTTCTAATGTCAGAATGGCTATATTTCCTCTAGCTACACCAGCTTCCTCTAACTCTGTCAACTTAGGGAAGTTACTTAAACTCTTATAACTTAATTCTGTCATCTGTATAATAGGAGACAATGCTGTCCTTTTCACTGGGTTGTTGTGAAAATTAAGCAATATAATAAATGTAAAGCTTATCCAGTCTCAATAAATATTAGCTATGTTATCATCCAGAGCATGATCACCATTATTATCATCACAAATTCTCTATGATATCAATCTTGAAATGTTCCAAAACTGATCTTTTGCAACTTTATCCTAATTCATGACACTTATGGTTCAAAGGCCTCCTGAATTATAGCAAGTTTATCTCTGTTGCAGACTATACTATATTTGCTGTGCTCTGGTTTGTACTCACTGGCCCGCTTCATTCAGATCAAGGCTCAAATGTTACCTTCACATTTGTGTCTTCAAAGACTGTTCTTGGTAAACCAATTCTACTAGGTGATGTTCCGTCATTCTGCTTTCCCTTTCTTAATAGAATTTTAAATTCCTGAGATCAAATATACACATCTTTGCATATTTTTGTCAGTCTCGATCCTCACCCTTGAATACAAGCTCCACAAAGATGATCATATTGTCTTATTTGTTACAGTAGCCCCAGTGCCTAAACACTACAAAAAATAGTAGGCACTCAATGAACTATTTGCTGAATAAATTGACATATGAATAAAAGATTAGATGAATATGTGCCAAAGAACAACCTGCTGACGGAAGCAAGTGGATGACACAACCCCAGATAAATTTAGACCCTAAGCTCGTCATGCCGATAGGAAAAGCTGGATCTGCTGGTTCAGACTGACCATGTGGCTTCAGCTACAAATGTCCTGGTAACTCTGTTTCAAGATATTTTGGAATTGCTTTCACTTCCTGAGGAAGACAAAATGTTTAAATATAGCTTTCTGATTAAGTGTTCTTAAACATTTATGGTATAAATGAGACAATATAAACAAAAAATATGTACAAGACAATATAGACAAAAAACATGTACAACTGTTGAAATATTTGACATACAGTGCTTTCTTGAGTCTCATACGTGTATGAAAGATTCTTTTAATTCACCAATTTTTCAGAGATGCTCATCAGTTTTAGCTATATATGGAAGTGATTAGTGCTACTTTCATTTTATAATATTAATATTATTAAAAGAGTTTTGAAAAATATCCTCCATTTTTTAATTCTTTTCATTTGGCCTTTAATTCTTCCATAAAAATGTTGCTCTTTAAATAAGAAAAGTAGTGATCATGGTAAGTTGAAACAACAGAAACTATGTCATAGTGAACCAGAGAGCACATGGCAAGCTTCACCTGAGTAAAAGATTTTGTGACTGCAAAATTTTCTCTGAAGAATGAATGTTCTTTCTGAAAGACAGAACAGGCTATGACATCATTCACCAAGCCCATTTGTTTGGTAGAAAAAGAGCAATGCTGACATCTAGTGTTTATGAGTTAAAAGACAAAAGTTGATACTTTTCTTTATGAGCAGGAATTCTTCTGAACAGAATCACACTGGGAAGGAGAATAATAAACGGCCCCTGGACTACGGACAAGTAAACAACCAGCTTCAATTCATAGCCCAACCTTCGAGTTACCTAACAGAGTGTTTCTATTTGTGAATAAGACCAGATCTTGAAATGACTCTTTATTGATAAGAGTAAAATAACTAGATTTCTATAATCAGATTGTGTGGACTCTGATTTCTTGTCAGAAAGAAGAAAGAAAGAAAGAAAGGAAGAAAGAAAGAAGGAACGAACAAGTCTGTGATATAGGTATTCATTTAAAAGTGCTGGGTGGCTCAGTTGGTTGAACATCTGACTCTTGGTTTTGGCTCAGTTCATGATCTCATGGTTTGTGAGTCTCAGCCCCGTGTCCGGCTCTGCACTGACAGAGGGGAGCATGCTTGGAATTTCTCTCTCCTTCTCTCTGCCCCTCCCAAGCTGTCTCTCTCTCTCTCTCTCTCTCTCTCTCTCTCTCAATAAACAAATAAATAAACATTTAGAAAGTTATTAAAAGCCCTCGAGTGGTTAACTTCTCTATGATGTTAACTGCTGGTGCCACTGAGGTTAAAATAATACAACAGCCCACAAATGGCAACAAGACTCCTCTCCTGGTCATTGTAGCTGGTTCCCAGCTCCCTCGAAGAATCAAAGAATCCCACTTCCCTTAGGAGTAATACTTGCTCTGGGAAATACTTCAAGCAGAAGTTAGCCCTGACTTCCAGATTCTATTCCATAGCAGCACATTTCTACAAAACTTCAGAACTCATAAGGAGGTATTTAGATATTTTCATTTACCATAACTGCCTTGGTCAGCCATCAAAGGAAAAGCACTAGCCAAGTTATCATAAATGAGGCTGTAAGACTGTGTTACTTGAGAATACTCAGCAATGTCTGCTACACCCATTTCAAATACATAAACCTTGCTAGTAACTTGTTCTGTGAATGTTCCATAAGACAGACAAAGATTTCAAACACATTTTAACTTGATAAGTGACGTCTTGCAATACGAGTAGTACATGGTGTCAAATGTCACATGACACAGCTGAGCCAATGGTGGTTCTCCTCCTCCTCCTCCTCCTCCTCCTCCTTCGTGTTTGTCTTCGTCTTCTTCGTCTTCTTCTTCTTCTTCTTCTGCCTCTTCTTTTTCTTCTTCTTCTTCCTTTTCTTCTCCTTCTCCTTCTCTCTCTCTTTCTGCAGGATTATGGGTGATCATCTTCCATGCTCAAATGCTCAGTATCAGACCACAGTGTTTGTCAGAAATCAGTGATTTTTCAGAACATTGAAGGGTGCCCACAACTGGCACTAATGCAATTATTGTCACTCCAAACTACCTATGTACAGCCCTTTGCTTTTCCATACAAGAGTAAACTTAGGAGTTCTTTGCTTTATTCTAGGTCAGGCTGCCAGCAGATATTGACTTTTTCCCTACCAGTTACATTTAATACAGTATATGACAAAAGTTTATCAATACTATACTGTAGTCGACATCCATGAGAGTATATACAATGGCTCCCATGTAGAAAAAGATTCCATTGAGCCCATTGATAGCAGTGATTCCATTGGTGACAGTGAAAGTCGTCCTACACAGTAACCCTCCTCTCTCTTGTCTCCCTCACACCAGCCACAAAGGTTTTCAAAGGTAAATGCAGGTTAATTTATTTTCCTTTATATTTTGTGTTTTATTTTTTATTTTATATTAGATCACAGCATTGTAGTCATATTTATATGGATGTTTTTGCATAGTAGAATGAATCATCTGAGTTTCCATTATTTCTTATGAGGAAATTCACTTTGATATCCAAGTGCTTTGGATTACAAGCATGTTTCCAGGATGAATTATGCTCCTAAACCAAGGTTTCATTGTATTTCTAGAGATAACTACAGAACATTAATACAATTGAAGGAGAAAACTTTCTGTAAATCCACTTACTCTAGCTCTGGTTTTAGGTAGGTATATCTACAGTGGGTGTCAGATGTCACTAAGTGTTCCAGAAGGAAGCTCAGAACCAGAACTATGCTCCCCTGATTCCATAGTATGCCCAAATCCCCATGTTAGTATACTGCCTTTGAAAACACAGACAGAGAGGTTTCCAATCTAACTCAAGCAGCCCTAAAATAAATAACAACTGAGAACTATGTATGGAAAAGAAAATAACAAACTGCTCTGTAGTAGGGAAAGGTTTATATGTTTTCTTAATAACTTTACTTATTTTATCATAATGAATGTGGGTTATTCTTACCTTGAGAATATTTTTCTTCCTTGAGATGGGAGGTGCCTCCATGGTTACAATTTAATAATGAAATATAACAACCATTACATCCTGAATCAGATAACATTTAGACTGCAATCTCTACCAATTCCTCACAAAGATTCCATTGAGGAATTCCTCCTAACTGGTGAGGTGCAGAGAACTCTGTATCAAAAGACTTATAGCATCTGTGACCCCAGGGGTAGAAAATACATGTCTGGACAGAAAAATATGACTTGGTATTCAACCCAATCCCTTCATTATATATTTTGGATCATCAAGAAGCAACATGGCATGCCATCCAGGAACTTAGGATCTGGTTCAAAGCTCAAAATTTACTTATGACATTCACTGATACATTACCAATATTTACTCTTGCTGTGTCTCGGTTTCCTTATCTGTTGCGCTACTTACTCTGGGCTGCTGTAACAAAGTAACTTGGCCGAGGTAGCTAGTAAACAACAGGAATTTATTTCCCACAGTTCTGGAAGCTAAAAGTCCAACACCAGGGTACAAGTAAGGTCAGATTCTGTTTCAGCATAAGAATATTGAAGGGACACAAACATTTAGGCCATAACATCTGTATGGGGGAATGATGGTAATTACTACCTCATAGGTGGAGAAGAAAAATTAATTCTTGTAATCCATGCGTCCTTGATATATCATCAATATTACTTAATACAGTTGCCTCATTAAAAAAAAAAGAATCCCAGGCACAAAGAATGCTCTCAATAAATGTTAGTCATCATTCTTTCAGAGACTTTCCCTGATTAATAAAATATAAAAAGTTATGTTGATGATGTGTTTTTATAGAAAAGGAGCACAAAAATAGAATCCCTCCAAGAAAATATGAATTAAAATATCTGTGTCCCCAATGATAGAGACACACCATGCTATAGATTTTTGCTGTTCTACTAATAAAGTCTTGGAAATAGGTATTTATCATTTCAACCAGAAGGATATGTCCACCTAGCTTATTCTTCCATGGAATAGTGGGCCATGAACCCCTGGGACAATCTATTAGAGAAGTAACATCTTAGTGGGGGATAAACAGCTAGACAGCTGGCCCTGTAAAGCACATTTTAGAAGCAAAAAGATGTTGGGGACATTTCAAAGATGGGAAGATACACACACACACACACACACACACACACACACTCACACACACTCACACACACTCACACACTCACACAGGAAGCCCAGGTGTGGTGTTTACTACTTGCAATGCTCCTTTGGCCAATGTGTACTAAGTAAAGTTAAGGTGGGAACGCAGGGCAATAGGTTCATAAAACCAGGCAAGATTTGTCGTAAAAGGGCAGAAAATATTGAGATAAAAATACCCAAATGTTAAAATCTAGGTGGAATTATGTTTTTAGGGCTCAAGAGAAACATAACATTAAGTACCTGTATTGAATTTACATGTATATATAATTTCACGAGCAAATCTGGGTACTTGGGGAAAAGAAATGGAGTCAAAGGCAAGAGGAAGAAACAGGCGTCCCCATGCATTCTGAGTGAAAAGCACACCGTTTCTCTGAAAAGCTGCACTGCAACCCCTTTGCCCACCTCATTAAAACAAAGCTAACGGTGAAACACATACAGAATAATGACTACATCCTATTTGCACAGGTTCAAAGTTTCTGTTTTGTAATTTGTGTTCTATCTCCAATTAGCTGAGGGTTGGTAGAATTAAGCAATAAATTAGTGAAAAGTTCAGGCTGAGTCTCTTTATTTATACTGAACAATGCCTAGCACCTTCTTGGGTAAAATTAACTACATTATAATGTTTGATGACAACCACAAAGAAAAATGAACCATTCCATGGCTCAAATACACAGTGATAACACACTTTTTAAAAATGCATTTAAATTAAAGCTTTTACAAGTGAAATTTTATGTTCAAATATTAAAAGAAACTGCCTATTATATTTTTCATACCTGCAAGTAAGAACAGCTCCTTGTTTCCTTTTCAATTTTAAATCAGACATATATCCATTTTTATAATCCACAAGGAATACAAGGTTTATAAAATGATAACATGGTAGGCAACAGTGCTCTACTCTTGAGAACAGTTAAATGGTAACAGTGTAGATATCTGATCCTCCATTAGGAGAGCTTGTTAAGCAAGTCTGAATGGGCAGCATGGATTTGCAGAGGCTCATCCTAGAATATACAAATCTATGAATGGGAGGACATGTTCATAAAAGCTTGTTACTATCCTGGTTATGAGTTAAATTGTGTCCTTCCCCCCAATATATGTTCGAGTCATAAACTCTAGTAGCTCAAAAGCAACCTTATTTGGTCATTACATACGTAATTAATTAAGAAGAGGTCATAAAGGAATGGGTGGGCTTTTAATCCAACATGATGAATATCCTTTTAAGAAAGGAAGAAAGGGCACCGAGGTGGTTCATTTAGTTGAGCATTTGACTTCAGCACAGGTCATGATCTCACTGTTCTTGAGTTCAAACCTCACGTTGGGCTCAGGGCTGTCAGAGCCTGTTTCAGACCCTCTTTCCCCTCTGTCTCTGCCCTTCCCCCATTTGCGCTCTCTCAAAAATAAATAAAACATTAAAATAATAATAATAAAATAATAAAATAATAATAATAATAATAATATAAGGTAATCTCTGGTTTTTACATCAGAAAATTATCAGAGGGAAAAGCTAAAAGATGTTTACATCTAGTACATTATGTAAGTCATGTTCCACACCCATTTTTTCTACTTGTTGACCTTAAAGCCAGGCAGAGCTGCGGTTTTACTACTGAATCCTAGCTAGGTATGACATTGATTTAATTAATTAATTAATTTGTATCCCAGTTTTTCATTTATAAAGTGGGGATAATAAAGCTCACTCCTCAGTGCTTTACATATATAGGCTATCAATGAAAAACCTTCAATGTGCTATACTGCACATAATAAATGTTCAGCAAAAGGCACTTCATAATGATAATCCTACTGACTTGGTCTTCATACCATTAAAAAAAATCCTGTTATGGGGCGCCTGGGTGGCTCAGTCAGTTTAGCAACCAACTTCAACTCAGACCATGATCTCATGGCTGGTGAATTTGAACCCTGCATCAGGCTCTGTGTTGACAGCTCAGAGCCTGGAGCCTGCTTCAGATTCTGGGTCTCCAGCTCTCTCTGCTCTTCCCCCACTCACCAGATTCTGTGTCTCCAGCTCTCTCTGCTCTTCCCCCACTCACACACACACACTCTCTCTCTCCTTCAAAAATAAATAAAGTTAAAAATTTTTTTTAATTCTGTTGAGAGCAGGAATATATCATTCTATTATCAGGTCAGAACAAAAATGCACAGTGGAAGAATTAACAGGGTTAAATAAAGCAAGAGTGGTGGCTCTTTATCCCATTGGCCAAAGTAATCTATGCATACAAATTTCATATTTATAATCACGTGGGTTGATGTAATATATGTATACATATGTAATAGCCATTTCCTTTCACTCTTTTATTTTTTCAGATTTTCTTCATTGTTTTCTCCTATCTCTTTTTCCTCCAAATTAAATAGAAAAATAGAAATCACATGTATTTTTAAGGCGGCCATATTTTGAGCAATATTTTGACATAATGATCATTCAGTAAATAGAAATTTATGTTTTCTGGCTATACAGTATACAATCTAGCATTATAAGATGAGTAAAATGCTCAGATTTTTTTTACCTTTTATATACAAATTCAAAAATGGAAAAGGAATCACATGTATAGTAGCTTTTCTCAAAATCACCAAAATCAGGAAACAATCATCCACCTAAATGTGAATGAATAAGCAGTAGAATCCTGTTCATCAGTAAAAAGGATCAACTGCTGACACAGGCATCAAGACAAATAAATCTCAAAGATGTAAATGATGAGTGAAAGAAGCCAGACTCAAAAGGCTCCTTCCTGTATGACTCCATTCCTCCTGGAAAAGGCAAAGCCACAGTGACAGGGAACAAACCAATTAGTGTTTCCCAGGCATAAGGCAGGGGAAAGTAACTGTTGAGGATATGAGTCTCTGAGGGTGATGGAGCTGTTCTACATCATGACGTAGTGATGGTTGCCTCCCTCTGTGTTTGGCATAGTCAATGAAATTCACATCTCCAGGAGATGAATTTCACTATAGTAATTATACTTCAATCAACCTGATATTTATGTAAAAAATAAATTGCAGAAAACATACCTTGGTGAATCATTATAGGGTAAATACTGCTATAATTAACACCCAGGCCAAAGTAGAACTTTTTGATAAAATTCCAACAAGGCCAGAAGGTCCTGCCTGTGCCTCAACTCAACCACAGCCTCCCCTCTCTTCCAAATGTAGCTTCTCCCTGACTTTTCTTTTTCTAATTCATAGACTTTATTTTGCGAGGGGGAGCATTTTTAAGTTTGCAGAGAGATTGAATGGAAAGTAGAGCTCCTATATACTCCCTCAGACTCCCCTTCTTATTATGAACATCCTGTTTCCATTATTATTAATATCACATTATGGATTTTTCTAACTACATACCAATGGTTTAATTTAACATGTTCCTCTGCTCTCTGGATTTCCTGTAAATACAGTAAAACTTGTTTTGTCAGCATAATTCATTCCAGAAGCATGTTTGTAATCCAAAGCACCTGCATATCAAAGAGAATTTCCCCATAAAAATTAATGGAAACTCAGATAATTTGTTCTACAAAGCCAAAATATTTACATATAATAATTGCAGAACTTTAATATCACAAAGAATGACAAATAACACACAAAATATAAAGGAAAATAAACAAATTAATCTGCACTTACCTTTGAAAATCTCCATGGCTGGTGTGAGGAGGACAAGAGAGATGAGGGTTATGGTGTAGGACAAGTTTCAGTATCACTAGTGGAATCACTGCTATCTATTGGCTCTGTGGAATCTTTCTTTTTGTGCAATTTTAACAAAGACATTTTCAATAACCTAGAATAAACCTAAGCATTCCTAAGCTTATTCTTGTACAGAAAAGCAAAGTATTGCCCGTAGGTTCTTTGAAGTGACAAAAAATACACTAAGTGCCAGTTGTGGACACCTTCCAATGTTCTAAAAATTCACTGATTTCTGCCAAATATGGTGGTCTGAGATTAAGCATTTGAGCATGGGAGACAAATACTCACAATCTCACAGCCAGAGAGAGAGAGAGAGAGAGAGAGAGGAAGAGAGAGTGAGAGAAAGAAGAACCATTGTCTCAGTTGTGATCATGTGACATTCAGCGTCACATACTACTCATATTACAAGACGTCTCTCATTTGTCAAGTTAAAGTTTATTAGAAATGTTTGCTTGTCTTGCAGAACCTTTGCAGAACAAATTACTTGTAATCCAAGGGTTTTTTTGTATATCAGTAGACTTAGAGACTTAATTAGGTATGTGTTCTATCCCTTTGGCAAGACTACTGGTGTTCTTTGTTTTGTTCTTTCAGCAGGAGGCACATATCGGTTTTTCACACTTTAGGGATGTTAGCAGCCATTGTTTCTCAAAGCCTAGAGTCATTAGTTTATTGGAGACTTTTCAAAAAAATTAATGTTTATTTATTCTTGAGAGTCAGAGACAGAGTGAGAGGGGGGAGAGGTAAAGAAAGAGGGAGACACAGAATCTGAAGCAGGCCCCAGGCTCTGAGCTGTCAGCACAGAGTCCAATGCGGGGCTAGATCCCACAAGCTATGAGATCATGACCTGGGTTGAAGTCAAATGCTTAATTGACTGAGCCACCCAGGCACCCCAGTTTATTGGTGCCTTCAAAATGATAATATACTAATTCTATCATTTTGGTTACATATATTAACTGAAATGCATTTTTCATATCTGTAGTACAATGAATATAGGAAAAGAAGGGTAAATGCTTGATTCATTCCATTTTATATAGTATAACCAGTTTTCAAAATAATGACTTGGTTACTTGTCTTCTCAGGAGATTACAAGTCTTCTCACACTTATTGATGTGTTTTAATATCATTAAAAACTCATGGATTTAGATATACTTTATGAGTTTCCACTAATTATAATTTTTATCACAAAGGAAACTTAAATTGTCCCACTTTGAGCCAGTGAGAACATCTTCAAAGGGATTCCTAAATCTTTCTGATGTGATCTGTTGTCGGATTGCTCCCTTACTCTCTAGTACAGTAAGATGTTCCAGGTTCCTCTTCTACATTTCCTGCCCAGATCTGGAATCAGAAACCACTATTTCTCTAAAAATTCTTGATTTCTTTTCATGGGAAATAATACTTAAAGACCCCAATCTACATACTAACAGTGCTCATTAGAGCACTGTTGGCTCATTGTTTCCAGGTCTTTTTAGTAGACAGAATTAGAAGATCACTCGAGATGATACTCTTATTGCCAAATCAAATATAACACTATAACTTCTTCTACTACTTAACATCTTCTGTATTAAATCTGTATTTCCTCTTTTCACATCAAGAATCCTCATTGTTAAGGACAAATGGAATGACAATTAGAATATTCCATTTGCACTAATTTGCTTTAAATTGCTATAGTATATAGAACAGTGTCAAAGAAACAATTCTAATAGTAACACTATTTTAATTAATGAAAACATTTACTTCTTGAATGTTTATTTTATATCTGCATCAGATATATTGCTATTATGTTCTCTAGTCTCTCTCTTTACCCTTCATACATCCTTAACTGCATAAGTATCTATATAGTAGAGCAAACTAACCACTCATCACGATTTGATGACACTCTACTCATTTTGGTTATGGAAGTTCATTTTCTAGTAGTTTTCTTAGAAAAATCCCAGTAGGACAATATTCTGTATGTTTAATTTACTGCATATTAATACCCCTCCCTATCTTTTTTTAGTAAGGATTACTTCTTCTGGGTATAAAGATCTTTGCTTCCATTTTTTCTGCTTGAGATTCTTAAATGTATTCCTTTATTTTTCTGTCACAAAGTATTGTTGAAAAGTCTGATGTAACTTTGCTTTATTTTCTTTATAAATCACATTTTCTTTCTGCTTAGACACTCAAAGAAGTTTTTGGTTTTTTCCCTTAAAGTCTAGTAATTTTAGTATCTTCAGTCTTGGTATTAATCTTTCTGCATGCTCTTTTGGAATGTTTTCTCAAATCCTTTTGTTGTTCTTATGTTTTCAGGACAGATTTTATTTCCCTAATGATAATTTGCAGTTTTCTTATTGTTATTCTCTTATTTTGGTTCTTTAGAGTTCACCTTTCTTCATATTCTGGATCTTCTTTGACCATTTTCAATGCTTGCCACTTTCTCGTCAATCCTTTCTGTCACTTCCTTTATTTTTTTTTTATGCTTATTCATTTTTGAGAGAGAGAGAGACACACAGAGTGTGAGTGGGAAGAGGGTCAGAAAGAGAGGGAGACACAGAATCTGATGCAGGCTCTAGGCTCTGAGCTGTCAGCACAGAGCCCGATGCAGGGCTCGAACTCACAAAAGGTGAGATCAGACCTGAGCTGAAGTCAGCTGCTTGACCGACTGAGCCACTCAGACACCCCTTCTTTACTTATTTTGAATGTGAAAAGTTTTCCTTTTCAACTTCTATTTCTTCAAAGACATTTTTATTTGCTCTTGAGTTTCTTCTATGGTATTCTTAATTTCTAAAACATTTTAAATTCTAATCCTTCCTTGAGTGTCATTATTGCATGTTTGAGTTCATAATTCTGACTGATGGGGTTCTTCATATCTTGTTTGAGCATTAGCTTGAAATGTTTGAGTGGATTGTCTTCTTAAAGCTTTTATATTCTATAGGAAAGTAATGTTCCTCTTTTATATTTTCCTATTATAGTAATTTAAACAGAGTTCTGTCTTGGATTCCTCATCTTTTATTTTTTAATGTGAATTTATTTTTATTGAAATTTAAGGGAGGTTTGGTTCAAATAGCTTCACAAATCTCTCTCCTATTCATGTAGGAAATATTGTATTCCTTTTTTTAAAAAAAATGTTTATTTATTTTTGAGAGAGAGAGAGACAGAGGGAGGGACAGAGAGAGAGGCAAACAGAGAATCCCAAGCAGGCTCTGCACTGTCAGCACAGAATCCAATGTGGGGCTCAAACTCACAAACCTGGTGATCATGACCTGAGTTGAAACCAAGAGTTAGAGGCTTAACCAACTGAGCCACACAGGCGTCCCTGAAATATTGCATTCTGACATTCCTTGCTCTGTAACCTGATCCTACTTTAATCTGGGTTTCTTTCCTTTGGTCCCTATCCTCTCTGCAGAGTGGACTATCTTCTCTGAAAGAAATGTCTGGTAACTCACTGTTATCAGTTCATGATAGCCATGTAGCTTTTGTTCCTTTAGATCTAATATACCTATCCGTTTACCCACTAAAGCAGTGAGCAAAATTCCTCCCGGTTTCATTGGCTTTTCTACATTGGACCACTTGTACGGCAGTGAATAGATATTTAGGGATTCCCCATTTATCATGATCTCTCAGATGCCTAATTGTTTTCCTTTGCTTTCCCCAGAGCAGATGCTAAAAACATTTTGGTCTTGTGGTTGTTGGTGGTTTTCCCCTCCCATTAATGTTTTGGGGGATATCTTGTTACCCAGATTTATTGTAAATATTCTCCATATGTCTGTGGGTTCTTTGTTTGTTTGCTTTCTGTTTTATTATCTTGTTTGTTTGTTTGTTTGCTTGTTTTTTCTTTGGGGTTTACCCTCTAGTTATTCTGCATATTTTAATGCAAGCATTCAGAAAGATCCAAAATTATGCTACCAATGCAACTGTGCTCTTACCACTTTCTCTCGGATTTTTTTAAACAGTGTTAATTTATCTTTTGCCCTCCAAATCCCTTTTGGTTTATCTGTTTAATTTTACTTCAGTTAGTGTTTATGCAAAGGTTAAATGATGTTTGACAGGGTTTGCACTCAGTCAATTTAGTAAGGTATCAAATTCTGTTTAAGTGTATCCCTCAGAGCTCAGATTTTATCTCCTGCTAAATAATTTTATGTTTTCTTTTATTTTTAGTAATGGATCTACTGAAGTATGCGCCTGTCCTGAATTAGCATCCATGTTTGTTATCTGTGAATTCTCATATGTGTATATTCTCCTTACTTCCCTATATTATCTTCCTGTTATTGTGGATGGAATTGTTAATATTAGAAAAAGTCAAGTTTTGGGGGGCATCTCTTCATTCCTTACTAAGTCATATGAAAGATTAGTCTTTAAGTTTTGCTCTACAATTTAAACATTACTGACATTTTTCATTTTCATATTTATTTGTCACACGGTGAAGCTGTCATTGTAAGGCATAAATGTTAAAAACCCAAAAAAAGACAGAGAAATAAAGACAGAGAAGATTGGCATTAAAAGGAAAAAGGTAAAGGAAGGAAAGAAAAATGTATGAATAAGATAAATATTTTGTGATTTTATTAGTAATAATCTGATGATGATACAGTAAATCAATAATCCCTTTTTTCACAAACAATACTATTCCCTGCAAAACACACTTCCAGAAACATTTAATAATTTCTTATGGTAAAGCATAACTTATTAGGTCAACTGATAAATTTAGGACAAAATTTCCTCAAGGGGAAGACTATCCCGAATGTGATGTTTTATTTGTGCTGACCTAGAAAAGCTCTAAAAAGCCAGCAGGGTTTCTAATTTGTGCAAACATCTGTAATAGCTATCATATGCTTTATTGCTTTTTGATTTTCAAATCATGTAATTTTTGGCTCCTCTTGGTTCAATTCATTTCCTTCATTCAAAATGTACAGTATATGAATCTTTAAGAATGGAATCTAAAAGAAAAAGAGTTTGCAGTTTAGAAACCTACTAAATTTTTCACCAATGTACTAACAAGATATCCAGGGTAAAATTCTAAAGCCTCAGAGATTTGAGGGATTGGGAACTGTTGAGCTGTATTGGCACCTGCCTTTATCACAACCCTCCATTTGCAAATCTTCTACCTCTTCCACTTGTCTGTGATTATTTCCACTTGAACCAGTAAGTACTCCCTTAGTGCATTTCTCTAAGAGTCATTGTACAATCTGACTGCTTCACTGATTCCTTGAAAAAATTCTGTGTGTTTTACTTTGTATTATAACTTCTTTCACTGGAAGAAGCATGAATGTACCTGATTTGGAGGAAAGGAAAGCAATGTACAAATGACAAGACACATTGACAAAAAGCTGGAGAATTACAAGTGAACAGAAAAATCCAAATTTGGAGGTAGGTTTAAATAAAACTCTCCAGATCCCTACATAATTCAGGGTTATTCAATAGTCTTCTTGTTTTATGTCTTACATGGCTGAATTTGTTTAGGTAAATGAGGCTCATGTTTATTGATAGTTCTAAATTAATTATGTTTTGCTTCTCTTACTTAATTTTTTCCAGGTGAATAAAGATAAATGCACAGTATTTTGGCAGAAATGAGATGCTGTTTTTCCCATTCTTTCATGCACTTAAAATTTTCAAGCCAGTTAGTACTTTAAATGTTCATGATACTCACTCCTGTCTACCAATCACATGAGAGGTCAAGTTGAGAAAGAGATTATAATTAGGTCATAATTAGAACTTCTGAAAGTAACATTAGAATAATCCCAACACATGTTACAAAGCTATTTACTACAGAAACTAGTGGAAGACTTACATTTCATCCATTACCACAAGGATTCTTATCTTCATGTAGTATAAATCCAGTCTTCCTACATATCTAAAGCTACCACTGGAGCTGTGAACTCTGAGTCGGATGCCAGCAAAATATTCTCCATCTTCAGGTGACTCTCAGAACAGTTTACTGCTCTATCTGAAACTAGATTACTTCCTGAGACATAATTTACCCTGCATTACTGTTAAGATGTGGCAGAGTTTTCTTCCCATCCTGTTTCTTTCGTAGGCTGCAAGTAGGTAATATCTAAATGTATTGAGCAATCACTAGTGTTAGGCATCTACATTAATTTAACTCACTTAACCCTTAAAAAAGTTGTATGAGATAGAAAATATTCCCAACTTACTGATGAGTAAAATGAGCTCCCCAGAACTTAAGTTATTTATGTAAAGATATCACATGTACTAAACGGTAAAAGCTAATTTGATTTCAAACTCATTCTAATAAATGCTGTGTTGTGATGCTTTTCCAAGACAGTAGATACCCTCAGTGAACTTCATTGCATCTTCCAAAATATTTATTTTTCCTTGTCCTCAAGAAGCATTACTTTTTGAATCCCAAACCACCAGATAATATCACTCACTTTTAAAGTCAACTGTTTATCTCCTTGGCACTCTCTCTCATGTACTGCCGTCCAAGATTGTGATATTTCTCTTCACCGACACTCATGCTATCATTCTGGGTGATTTCTATACCCCTGTAAAAGACAAATTCCAAACCTACTCAATGGCCATTCCATAGCTTTGTCCTTCCTGATTTTGGCACGCCTTCCATTCTCCAATGATAACTTCATCTCTTCCCAGCTAGCTTGCTTTAGTAATCCACCGGAACCATTTTTCAATCTCATAATCATCATCAATCCATTAACCTGGCCTTTCTGATTTCTCACCACCTGATTTCTCTACTTGACCTTTCACACTAGCTAGGAACTCTACTGTAATTTGTCTAGTCAATTCATTCTTACCTTCTTCAGGGTGATTATTTCATTATTATCGTCTCTACAAATTTTCAACACCCACTTTTCTTTCTCTCTTTCACCTGATGACTTTGCTTCTTATTTCACTGGGAAAATAGAATCACTCTGAATAGATTTCCTCATCTGCCCTGGGGAAATAGAATCACTCTGAATAGATTTCCTGACTTCCCACCACCACATCCATGAATTGATCTGCATTTATATTCACTTATTTTCATTTCCTGATGTTTAAAAATAGATTCTGCATTAATGTATCTTATGCAACCCACTTTTATCTTAGCCAACCCTTTTGTTGATACAGAAGACCTCCCCATCTCCTTTTGGCAGTTCCACTGAGGACTCTGTGCCCACCAGGATAGTGCCTACCAGCTCTAACTAGCGTCCAGTGGCTTCTATCTTTCCAGTCCCCGTGATCATCTCTTAGCTTCCCATTTGATTCCATATGGCCGTAACTCTGGGCAAAGTAAATCAATACCTCTTTTAAAGCATTTCTTTTCTCAGAAAAGGAAAAAAATAGAAATTATTTTCATGGAAGCTGTAGAAAAAACAAAATGCCATCACATTTTAGACAACCATGGAAAATTATGTCATTCCACGTACTTCCAAGAATTCAAGTCAAAATCTATGGGAAATATGCAGTGTCTGCATGTGAGAAGGGCACCGAAGAAATGTGAAAGCTGGAGGGTGCTGATCCAAGATATTTGAAAAGGTTTAAAACCTACTCCATTTATTTGAAAGGCACTTCCCCTGTTGCAAAGTTCATTTAAAATATTCTGCACTTATTTCTGAGAGCCATGATGGAAGATTCCTTTTAAGTGCATGAGTGAAAGCCCATACTCCCAAGGCCAAGAGTTTGCTATAAAATTGGCATATAATATTTAAAAATTAGATTTGATTTTGAAAAGTTACAAGTATAAAAGTGATTCTCTTTCTGTCCTCGTCTTTCTGTGTATTTCTCTCATAGGAGCTGGCCTCACACTGAAAACCTCTGGTAGGGCGGACCAAAGTTGTGCCAGCAGCTTTGTTTGCCGCCCACACACCGACACAGAGTCCTGTGTATTAAGTCCATGTTTAATAGCTCATTCCCAAGGCAGACTCATGAGCCAAACCAAAAAGGAGGAGCACATATTCATGCTGTAAATAGCTTTAGGCAGATTGCTCTTGAGTAAAGCATCAAGGTCAGTCTGTCCTTGCTAACTCTGTTTTCTATTTTCTGGGAAAAATTCATTGTGATACTAATTGCTTTTTAAATTACTCAAAGTTGCCCCACCACTGAGATCAGAATTGTACCTGCTCAGATTCCCTTGCACGAGCTGGTACAAGTGTTTTCTGTTGTCATATAGAATGTAAATATTAGAGGTGACTACTGCATTAGACTCTAATGGCAGGTTTGCTGTCCTTACTGCCTTATTTGAGCTGATATTCCATCTGGCTGGCAACAGCCACATCTTCTACCCTACTGTGTGTGTTCTTTACTTCAGCCACCTATCTCCCTCTAAAAATACATCCCATCCCATCCAGGCATAGTTAATTAGATTAGTATCATTGTTCCAGAAACTTTTAAATTTCCTCCATTAAATAGTTTCCTCTAGGGGCGCCTGGGTGGCTGAGTAAGTTAAGCATCTAACTTCAGCTCAGGTCATGATCCCCAGGTTTGTGAGTTCCAGCCCCATATCAGACTCTGTGCTGACAGCTCAGAGCCTGGAGCCTACTCTGAATTCTGTGTCTTCCTCTCTCTGCCCCTCCCCTGCTTGCACTCTGTCTCTCTGTCTCTGTCTCTGTTTCTCTTTCTCAAAAGTAAAAAAAAAAAAAAAGCCATTAAAAAAATTTTTTTAAGTTTTCTCAACTAGTTGAAAGAGGCTGGGTCATGTTACATATGTCTATGTACCCAGGCCATGGATCCTATGCCACCATATGTATCTCAGACATAAGAAAAAAATGGTAATTCCACTTCAACACTTATTTTGAAAAATATACTGAATCTTCCTACCCCAACTGTTTAAAAACATAAAAATTAGGGTGCCTGGGTGGCTCATTCAGTTAAGCATTTGACTCTTGATTTCAGTTCAGGTCATGACCTCATGGTTCATAAGTTGAAGACCAAGAAGATGTGGTATATATATATATATATATATATATATATGGATGGAATCTGGCCATTTGTAGCAAAATGGATGGACCTAGAGGGAGTCATGCTAAACGAAACAAGTCAGGCAGAGACGGACAGATACCATATGTTGCCACTCATAGGTCTAATAGGAGAAACCTAATAGGAGACCATGGGAATGGGGGCGGGGGGAAGAGTTGGGGAGAGCGAGTGAGGCAAATCATGAGAGACTTTTGAATGCTGAGCACAAACTGAGGGCTGAAGAGGGAAGGGGGAAGGGGAAGTGGGGTGATGGTCATGGAGAGGGGCACTTCTGGGGAAGAGCACTGGGTGTTATATGGAAACCAACTTGGTAATAAATTATTTTTAAAAACCCAGTCATAGTGTAAAAGACCATTTTTTACACAGTCTAGTACTTTTGAAAAAAATTCTAATGCAACTTTTTAAACTATTTTGTGAAACTCAAAATGCTATGAGATAATAACAAGAAATTCTAGGGAGAAATATTCCATGACAGAATAATAACAGAAAACAGCATGCCCTGTTTGCTACCTGGATATTCACAATGTAGATTAGTATATTAAATACTTTGATTGATTCATAAAGAAGAAATAAACTAACTGATGCCTCTAAAGCAATTGACTGCAGTTCTTAGTAACCTATTAATATCTACTAAAATACAATTTGGCCAAGAACCTAATGAGACAGGAATATATGCCATATATTCTTTTTTTTTCTTCTTCTCAAATAAATAATAAAATAAGCCATTTCTAATGACCTAGTAGTGAATTGAGAGGGTATTATGAAAAGCTATTTCTTCAGACTCCAACAATTAGTTAAGAAAAAAACTCCAGAAGTATTTTAAATAGACTTGTGGAAGCAGATTAGTCTTTAGATGATGATTAATCCTACCATCAGGTAACATTTTCTTGTGTAGAGTAGATAAAAAAATAATAATGTACCTAAAGAGTGTCATACAGTTATCTCTTATTTCTTTTGCATACCAAATAATTTTAGTTTTCTATCACTAATCTGCACATATTCCAATAATTTAGAGAAAGTTACTGGACATAAAGCCTCTATGATGATTTTAACTATAAACAAGGTTTGATTTCCAGGAGTCAGGTGTTTCTGAAGTCATGGGATCCTCCCAGGTGTCAGTGAAGACCCTTCGCTACTTGTCAGGACTGTCCTATCAGACCAGCCCAGGCAGCCTCTAGGCTTCAGGTGGCATGTCTTTTTACTTAGATCTGGTTGAGAGTGAGGTGTACTGTGCAATTTGCCTAATTTGGAGATGGGTCATATTATGAAATATCCCACTCCTCATATTCTCTCCGGTGAATATTAATGATGTTTCTCTGAGAATTTTTTACCCTTCTCCCCTTCTTGAGATATTCTTCCCCTAATAGAGTTGCTTATTATTTCTGGCTTATACAAGGCATTCAATCTTATTTTAACATTAATACCAAATCATCATTTTTTTTTAACTTTTCTTTTATCCTTTGAGTCATTTCACTGGAATTTGAGAGAGAACAACAGATAAGCACATATGCCTGTAATATCTTGAGTTAGAAATATGTTCCGTTTAAAAGCTGTTTTTATTTGTTTTGGTTTTTACAAAGAAACGATTTAGTTTTGTTTATTTCCAGGAAGCGAGACTAGTAGCAACTACCAAAGACCTTGCATCTGTTAGCAATTAAATCAAAATTCATAGCCACGTTTCTATTATGAATTTTAAAAGCCTAAGGTAAAGGGGCACGTGGGTGGTTCAGTCAGTTAAGCCTCTGATTTTTGACTTCAGCTCAGGTCATGATCTCATGGTTCATGAGTTCGAGCCCCAAGTTGGGTTCTAGGCTGACAGTGTGGGAATCCCTGCTTGGGATTGTCTTTCTCCCCCTCTCTCTGCCCTTCCCCTGATGGTTCTCTCTCTCGCTCTCTCTTTGTCTCTCAAAATGGATACATAAACTTTAAAAAATAAAAAGCTAAGGTATAAATCATTTTAAAAATTCTAAAAATATACAAGTATTTTGCCATGGATGAGTTTTTAAGTTACACGGTACTATATGATTGTCCTGACAAATCTGAACAACTCAGTGTGTGATATAAATCCCAAAGGTCCGCCCCTTTGCCCTATTCATCTTAAGTAACAGCGGTTCAAAAACTTAGTTATTCAAGTCTTTTTTCTATTTCTCACATCTATCCATGTGTCTCAGGCTTTAAAATCTTTAAAAATTACATTCCCTTCTGTATGTAACTGGGTTTGATATAAGGCACTGCACAAGCTTGCTATTGTTTCATAGCTCGCTTGTTCACTCTGATATACCAAGGGTATTTTATTGTAGGAGTAAATGTTAGTGTACTTTGTTTAGATTGGTGCGTATCTTGGTCTTGTTCTGGGTAAACTATTTTGCCTATTTATAAATGTTTAACTCTTTTCAATAGTTTGTTTAAAAATTTTCTGCAAGGGGCTGGGCTACCTGTATGGCTCGATCAGTTAAGCAACCAACTCTTGATTTCATCTCAGATCATGCTCTCCTAGTTGATGAGATTAAAAGAGTTTACCAAGCAGTCTGGCTCTGCACTGACGGTGTGGAGCATGCTTGGGATTCTTTCTCTCTCCTCCTCTGCCCCTACCCTGCTCGTGCTTGCTTGCTCTCCCTCTCTCAAAATAAATAACATAAACATTAAAAAAAATTTTCTGCATAGGCATTTTTCTTCACCTCTGTCAAAATACCTTTGTAGGATAGGACCATAGAAAGGAAATTGTTGGTTAATCGGTATGCAAATTGTGTTCTGATACAAATTGCCAAGTGTCTCCCAGAAAAGAATGGACCGATTTACACTCTCATCATCAGTTGGTGCCCATTTCTCCACCAACTAGCAGCAGTGGATGTAACCATTTAATTTTTGTATCAGTCAAAATAGTGTTTTGGTGCAAGAAAAATTAAATACATACGTAAGTCCTAAATCACAGCAGTTCAAGACAAACAAAATTTTGTCTATCACCAAAATTTTCTCTTGTAACCTTGTCACTAAGTCATCTGGAACAAATATTCTTGAAGGTTGTCAGAGAAGAAGAGAGACTATTTGTATGTCGAGATCCAATAATAACACATTTTGTTTCTTCTTGCTACCCATCAGGACTCATCACGTGCCTCATTTAATCCCAAAGAAGCTGAGAAACATAATTTTTTATGTGCTAAGAAGGAGAGAGCTATGGTTATGGGTGGGTACTGAAAGTTACAACCTTGCTGTTACTAAAATGATGTGTGAAAAGTGTAATCTCTTTACGTTTTTAGTTTTCTTTCTCTTTTGTGTTCGTTTTACTGTGCTGTTACTTGTTTCATTAATGACTTTTAAATTTTTACTATTGATTTATACAAATGTATAATGTGCTATGCATATTATATTTTCCTCATATATCTTACAAATATTTTCCCTCAGACTTTCTGCTCTTAACTATAATAACATGTTTGATAAGTGACTGTCCCTGTGAAAAATCATCAGTTAAGTCAGTGACCTAGCACACCATTTGGGTCTTTTATTTACATAAACCAAATCTCTTTCAGGACTAAAAAGACACACAAATTTAAAAGCATCATATTTCCTGTGTAAAAGTGAAAATGGTGATACTGCATTACCTCAGCATAGCTTGTGGGTTATTTTCTAATCTTTCCACCAGCATATTTTTTTTAAGCGAGGCTCAGAATTTGTGAGATGTTGCCTATCACTGGGGACTGTCTTCCTAAGTATAAGTAGCACAATTAGAGGCCTAATGCAGAAAAGCAGGCCTGCAAGTCCAGTGAACAAAAATAAAGCCATGTGTACAGTAGTTGTGAATAAGAAGGAGGGAGCCGTCAGCAGTTACACTTCAAAAACATTCATTAAAAAACGAAAATATGTATTTGGTGGCACATGCCCAAATTTGGAAAGTTAGAAAAAAGAGTCAAAAAACAATACTTTTTAAATCAATAAATCAGACTCAGAGTCCAGAAAATCCATGTACAAAGGGCAATATTAAGCAGATTTTTTAAACTCACTTCAAGGCAAAGGCTACCTGTTTGCAGCCCCGGTTTTATGCTCCTCGCTGAGGGCGACTGGAAAGAGTTTCCGCGGGCCTAATTTTGATTGGCTCGAGCGACCTCCAAACACAACATGTACAAAACTGCCAATTTTCTCCGTATGCTTTCAAATGTCTCTATCCTTCAGAAAAACCTTTCTGTAGGGCGAGAAATAATGGTGCCTTTTCAAATGAGCACTTCTGGTCTTTTGAAAGCAAGAACGACTGGTAGAGGAGAAGGTTCTGGAGGGGGATCTTCTTATCACGGCTCCCACAGAGGATGCCAGCATAGCAACTCCGCCGCCAGGAAATGGGCCACAAGGTATTGGGCAGATATGCTCCCGCCTTGGATACCCGGAAACAGACATCCTATCAGAGACGACAAATGATGACAAATGTAACAGGACAGTGAATTCACTCGGTACTCCCCTGTGACCACGGCTGTGTTATCATCACTTCTGCTATGAAACACATTTCTCCAGACTAAATCACATTAGCTATAAACTATGTGCCAGGCTGGAACTTGGAATACAGAATCATGACCTGGAGCAATGTTTTTTAAGTCAAGTGTCAAAAGAATAGGGGTTACACAGTTGTAAACAAAACAGAAATCCAGCAGCCTTCCGATTACCATAGTAATTTAATTCTGTAAGCATTTTCTATTTTTAAACCATCTTTTTGGAGGCATTAGCCCAGGACATAGAATTTACAGTCTCTGCTTTATTTAACTCGTTGGCCATCATATTGCTTGATGCCAAAAGTTTCCTGACAAGAGGATTAAAAACTTAAATACAAAAGATTGAATCCAAACATTACCAGGATGAAGGCATACTAAAATATAATTTAAATAAAAGTTTCCTATAAATTCAATTTCTCTTTTCTTTCAGTAACATTACAAACTAATGTTTTGAAAACCATTTTTTCCCTTGTATGCATCAAGTTCTCATAAGAATAAACTGGGTGGCCTGACACATGGTCCTGAGAGAGAATAGGAAACCCTTCGAGGCTTTTGGTCCCTATAATTTTCTACCTGATCACAACATCACACCACTGTAGTGAATAAATAAGTACGTGACATTATTTGTTTACATTATGCCCCGCCCTGATCACAAATTCTGTTTACTTCAGTGGTCATCAGGGTGACATAAGTAAGCAAAAAGCCACATGAAATACAGTAGGAAGCCCTTGGTCATAAGAAGAATAATACCAAAGTAGACCTAGGCTGACTAAAGACATTCACATTTTTAAAAAAATAATTATGAGTGCCTCTTAAAAATTATAAAACACACATCAATGTTTCTGAATTACATCTGTTAAAATATGTACTTCTCAAAAATGAGGCCAAGCAATCCTGGGGGCTTTGTATCCCTAGAAGTAGTGGAGAATCTAATACTGAGTTTTGTGATGACTGTTTGTTTAGTCGAACTGAAGGATTCCTCTTGAAAGCGTTGTGATTAGAGAGACATTCAAGTCCCCATCCCACCCCTCCCAAACAGACGGGGACAATGGGAAGGTTCAGAGAGACTAGTGGACAAGCCGAGCACATGGCATGACCATGTGATGGGAGAGAAAAATGCAGACCATGAGGAACCCTGGACATCTTGCTCTGAACCCCCAAACATCTCTGGAGTGCCCTTCTGGGGTATCTTTTCCTTGCTCAGTGCCCTTCAATTGCCCTCTCAGGAAATTCAAAGGCCATTTGCGTTTTAAATGAATAACCTGTTTATCTAAAATAAATGGGTTGATGATAAATAATCTTGGGCTAGATGATACTGGAAATGCTACCAAAATTATTAAAACCACCCAATGGAAATAACTCCTCCAAGAACTACAAAGAAAAGGTGACATGTTACTAGAATTCATTTGTACTACAATCAGAAAATAATATAGAAGCCATTCAATTCTACATTACTCTTTTACAGATAGAATAGCTGAGAATCAAAAAAGTCATGTCCTTTTCACAAAACACATGGTATCTCAATAACAGAATCAGTTACTGGATTAAGAATCAAGTACTTTCATTCCTAATCCAATCCTGGATCCTTCTACCAAATTACGTGGTCTCTTTGTCAAAACAAGTCTATCCCATTTGACTATTCCATTTCAAGAGTGGCAAGTGGACAGGGTAGTAAAATGTAGCCTGCAATTAAGGAAGCCACCTGAGGTCTCTTTGGGGAGGGGGGGCAGAGTAAGACAAATCTCCCTATGCTCTTGTGGAGAATCAAACAAACCTCCACTAGGTCAGGGCTCAGAAAATCTATAAGTGTCATTCCATTAAAAGCAATAAATCTAGTAATTCAAACAGGAAAAAAAAACTGTAGATTGCATAAATTATAAACTTTATCAAAATTACAAATCAAGCTTTGATTTATTCAAGTCAGCATTTTCAAAAAACTCACTGGGTTCTGCCTAGTGTAGAAGCAATAGGACCCGGTTAAAAAAAAAAGTAAAAATTGAGAGGCCAATAGCTTTTGTACACAAGGGTCATATTCTCTACATTTACACTAAATGTAGCTTATTTCAAAGAACTTTCATTAGAAATAAATGCTGAAAACATCTTTTTCTCATTTAAAAATTTTTTATATAATTTTGCTTATACTCTGTGCTTTCTCTTCAATTTTTGATGTTGATATACATCTTGGATGTTGATTTATAAACATGTAAATTTATTTTTTATTTAATTAATTCCTTATTTAAGTATTTCTTATTTAATTAATTGATGATGTCTTGCCCAGACACAAAGCAGCCCACAAGATACTCACATTCTACACCTGGCTCCATGAGCTTCTGACTTAGCATTTAAAGGCGGAGAATAGGTTGAGATCATTTCGACCTCCAGACAGTCTCTATTCATTTCCTTTACCAGATAAAAGTCTGTGGTTCAGATGAGTGTCACAAATGTCCTGATAATTTGCAGGAAGTCAAGTTTTAGATGGTTCAGTTGGTATTTCTTCCCTAAAATGAGGTAAGATGTCAAATCTATGTTTCAGAATCAATACAGAGCTGCTCAGGAGGATCCCCTGGCTTGCCCTGCCCAGTCATAGTCCTCCAACTTTTGGGTTCAACTCATATGCTCCCATTGTGCCTCTATCTCAAGGTATACATGGCTGGTTAGGATCCCACTTTGGCCTTCACCTTGATTGCACCAGAAGCTCCTGAACAGCATCTGCCCATCTCTCAGGACAGATGGACTCCTGTTCACTTGTTCTTTTCATGACCCAGCTCCACTTCAGCCTTCAAAATTCTCATTTGTATATTTGTTCGACTACCAAGATCTGTACCTGAACCTATGAGGGCTCCAACACCATGGCCTTTGTATTTAGAGAGTCTTCGGGAGCATGAGGATTTTTCCTGCTCCCTTTCTTCTCAGGTATTCACTGCCTTCAAGGCCAGGTATGAGTCTAAAGTCATAGCTCCACCCATTTTCAGAAACACACTGGTCATTCCACATTGACCAAATTAGTTGATATGTTATCTCATAAAAAAAAATATTTATTGGATGTTACCACGTGTCAGTCCTCACTTATATTGGCAACATTACTCTAAACGTGATAGACACTGTCCCATTCTTCAGAGAGTTCATGGTTTCAGAAGGAACTCTTTATATCTTCCTAATGCTGATTACCTCAACACCTCTCTGTCCATCATCCAAAATCTTGTTTATCATCAAGTCCCTATTATTCTATTACTTTCTATTCTATTTCCTCTAAACTTGAGGAGCCATTCATGATCCAGGCTATAAATTCCTTCTTGCACTTATGTTTACCACCTTAGAGAAATTGCCCTCTTATTCCTCTGAAAAGACAATCTTGTGGAGAAAAGACACCCACTTCACTGATCAAATAAAGTTAGAACTAGGTTAAATATGAATGGAGAGAGATTCAATGGAAAGATACAGAAAGACACAGGTTACCATACAGAGATGTTCAGGAGAATGACAGTTTTCCTATATCTGGTACCTGACCTTGTGAGCTTCCAAGTTCTACAGACTCCATCTGCTTTCTTAAAAGAATTCTAGTTAATTTAGTGTTTGGTAATCAAAAGTGGGTTTCTGTTTCCTGCCATCAAACTATGCTCAACAAAATACTTTCCTTTCCATGTTCAAAGTCATGATCATCATTCAGGCCACCATCATCTCTTATTGGGCCTACTGCCATTGTGCTCCTAGTAGTTTCCAGTCCAATACATTGCTAACATGATCTATAGTGCTACCTGGCTAAAATATATACTATTCATGGCATGCTTTATTACAACTCTTAAAATTCCCCCATTGTCTACAAAATAACATCTATATGCCTTAGCATAGCATTGCAGGCTCTGTGTAAGCTGCACCCCCACATACAATACTCCCCAGTAGTATATTTGCCATTTTTCTAAAAACACATACATTTGTGTGCACACTTACCTTATGTTGTACCTTTTTCCATGATGCTCTTCTCTCCAAAGGCAATTATTTAAGTCTATTCATCCTTCTCGTTCAACTCAGCTGATACTTCTTTGATGAATATTTACATAATGAACATTTCCATTACTTTCCTCAGACCTCGAAAGACTAAAAATTGATATCTCATCTTTACAATGTTCAATAAAGTTTAATCAACCCTGCAAACCTCAATGGAGTCATTATATTCATAATCATATGGTGTCTAATCACAAAGTTAAAGGTTAATAGGCAAGCAAATCAGATTCAACTATCCTTGCTCCTCCCACTGCAGTAATTTTCCCAGTGTTGCCTATCACCATGAAAGTTGTATTCTCTATGTATTGCCATACCATTCTTTAAATTTATATGTATACATATATATGGAAGAATCAACAACTTAAGAGAACTTAAATTTTTATTTCCCCAGCATCCAGACTAATTTCATATATTTTATATTTTAATAACTCTTTTTTGAAGTTCTGACACACAAATCCAAGTTCTGAAGCTTGAATTCAGTAGGAAAATAGCTATACATCTGTTAAATTATTTTTTAGTTTAAAAGAAAAGCTTTTGGAAAAGAGGAAAGCTATGTTAGGACTTAAAGACGGTTGATTGTTACAATAGACTCAGCAGGGAAGGTTTAAGAAGTGATATTTTTCTTAATTCATTTCTTTTTCAAGATTTATCTTTAAGCCTAAGAAAAGAACATTAATTTTAGATTAACACCCATAGGAAACATAAGCTTTTTTATGACATAATCCAATTGTCTTTTCATGTTAATTGTAAATATGTTTTTAGAAAAATCTCTATTTTATAGATTAAGAGTCCAAAATAATAAAATACATATAATTTCAATCCAAAAGTAATGATGTTAAATTGCTCTGTCTCAAATTTACATCACATGAGGACAGCTTTTTACAGAATTAAACAAATGATTGGAATTATGTACTGGGTAAACCTGGAATTAATAATGACTCAGGAAACCTTAGGTATTAATTACAACTTGCATTGAAATTTGAAGCTGGCTATTTGGAACTAAGCCAGGAGGTTTGGCAAAGAAATTTTTATTTGAAAACCTTTTTACTTTATGAAATGATGTATAACGAAGTATACTTTTTTAAAGTATCTTATCTCTTTTGATGATTTAAATCTGTTTTTCCATATTACTTAATCTTTTAGTCTTTATTTGTCCTCACATGAGATTCAGGCTTTGCTTAAAACAACTTTTTAAAGCATATTTCGCAGTACAGTAATCAAGTAGATATAAAACCATTACATGGGGCACCTGGGTGGCTCAGCCGGTTAAGCCTCTGACTTCAGCTCAGGTCATGATCTCACGGTTTGTGAGTTTGAGTCCCATGTTGGGCTGTCTGCTGACAACTAGCTCAGAGCCTGGAGCCTGCTTCAGATTCTGTTTTTCCCTCTCTCTCTGCCCCTTCCCTGCTTGTGCTGCCTCTCTGTCTCTCTCTCAAAAATAAATAAAACATTAGAAAAAAAAAACCATTACTTAATATATCTCTGCCTTGAAGACTCACAATACATAAATTATAATGAAAGCTCTGTAGAGAATTACAATGAGGTAAGCTATTCTTATTTAGCTCATCATTTCCTCATCTCTTTTGAACATAAGGACAGTTATTTAATATGATATATATTTTTTAAACAGTGAGAAATTTCTTCCCTGGAACATCTTTGGGAATTTCCCTTTCATGCTGGGGGAATCCATGTAGTTCTTGTGATTGTGCATAATACAGCACAGAAGATCACCCATGCAGAGGGTACTCAACCTTCCAGGTAGGGGAATGCCCTAAATGGAGATCATGGAACCATGTGTGAAGGAAGACACATTTGCCCTCTTTGAAGGGTTAATGAATAAGTAGTTTAAAATGAAACAGGACAAAGACCCCAAGAAAGCCATAGACATCACCAGTCAGGAGATCACCACCAACAAGGTCATCAGGGGCAGAATGAACCGGCTGGAACCAGACTAAGACCAAGAATATGAAGCCCCAATCACTTCTCAGCATTGGCTAAGGTCAAGTGGATATGTGGCCCCATGGCAGATGTGGCCTTCCCACCTCCACCTATATATTTTCATCCTCAAACACCTAAAACTAGATGAGGGAAGCTTGAAGAAGGTGTCTCAGCCCATTAGAAGTTTCCTCCTTCAAATCACCAGATGACAAATCAATCTTGTGGCCAGTAAATATGAGGATATGAAATCCAAAATTGTATGAGGTTAGATTTTTAAATCGATGTTTTATAACAAAGTTATCAGAAAGTTTTGAGATCTTCACATGTCATCTTTAGGAGTTTAGAAAGAGGGATTTAACATAGTGTGGTGAGGAGTGGTAACTGGAAAAAAGAGAAGTTTACGTTTATGACACACCGATTTGAGAATCTGCAAAAAAATTGCCTTTTTCCTACACTGCTCCTTGAAGAGAGGCATTGAAAGTCATTTATCATTTATCATAATATCAAGCATATGGTAGCTGCTAACATTGTGGATTTTAAATCAAGAACTGTTATAGAGAAATTAGTAAAAGAACATAAACTCATACCCAAAAGTTTTTATGTTCAAACAATTCTCCTATGTATGTATATTATCTATATTTCTTCATGTTAAAAAATGTTTTGTGGGTCATAACGGAGATCTATGGATAGTTTTTTGAGGAACCTCCACACTGTTTTCCTGAGCGGCTGCACCAGTTTACATTTCCACCAACAGTGTAGGAGGGTGCCCGTGTCTCCACACCCTCACCAGCATCTATAGTCTCTTGATTTGCACTGCTAGGGATTTACCCAAGGGATACAGAAGTGCTGATGCATAGGAGCACATGTACCCCAATGTTCATAGCAGCACTGTCAACAATAGCCAAAACATGGAAAGAGCCTAAATTTCCATCACCTGATGAGTGGATCAAGAAGATGTGGTATATATATACAATGGAGTATTACATGGCAATGAGAAAGAATAAAATATGGCCATTTGTAGGAAAGTGGATGGACCTCGAGGGTGTCATGCTAAGTGAAATAAGTCAGGCAGAGAAAGACAGATACCATATGTTTGCACTCATAGGTCTAACAGGAGAACAGGAGAAACCTAATGGAGGACCAGGGGGAGGGGAAGTGGGAAAGAGAGTTGGGGAGAGAGAGGGACGCAAAACTTGAGAGACTATCGAATTCTGAAAATGAATTGAGGGTTGAAGGGGGAGGGGGGAAAGAGGTGGTGGTGATGGAGGAGGGCACTTGTGGGGAAGAGCACTGGGTGTTGTATGGAAACTAATTTGACAATAAACTACTTTAAAAAAAAATAAACATGTTTTGTGTATACTATAGAAAGAGAGTATTCTCATTATGGTTTTAAAGATGGATCTGTGGCACTTGGGTGTCTCAGTTGTTTGAGCATCTGACTTGAGTTTAGGTCATGATCTCACGGTTTGTGAGTTCAAGCCCCACATTAGGCTTGCTGGTGTCAGCGCATACACAGCCTGCTTCAGATCTTCTATCCTCTCTCTCTCTCTGTCCTTCCCTCATTCATGCTTTCTTTCTCAAAAATAACGAAATCATTAAAAATTTGGGGGGTGCCTGGGTGGCTCAGTTGGTTAGTCATCCAACTCCTGGTTTCAGCTCAGGCCATGATCTCATAGTTTCATGACTTTATTCCTCTCGTCCCTGCTCGGGACTCTCTGTCTTCCTCTCTTGCTGCCCCTCGCACTCATGCTGTCTTGGTCTCTCTCAAAATAAATAACTAATCTTTTTAAAAAATAAAATAAATAATAAAAATATAAAAAAATAAGATGGATCTATGCAGGTAGACTATCTGGGCAGAAGATCAGTAGGAATAGTCTTTTCATTGTGATTTTTTTATCTTATAACCAAAGCCATGGATTTGTTAGTTTTTCAGTATGACAACATTCATGTAACTGAATAATGTCTTCTATCCATTTACTTAACTTCTTATGTACACCTGTAACTGGACTAAGATTTAAAGAGGCATTCACATACATGGATACATCTGTCATGGCATATAGTGTAGCCTTCAACAAATGAGAAGAAATGATGGTCAGAAAAGTAAAATTTTGCGCAAAAGGCAACGAGTGTTACTAGATGTTTGCCATAACATACATGGCCTCTCTGGGCACCTGGGAGGCCCAGTCAGTTAAGCGTTCAGCTCAGGTCATGATCTTGTGGTTGTGGGATAGCAGCCCTGTTTGGGAGTCTCTCTCTCTCTCCCTCTCTCTCTCTCTGCCCCCTCCCCAAGCATACTTTCTCTCTCTCTCAAAATAAATAAACATTTAAAAAAATACACTGTCTAACTGATAACATATCACTAAATGTTACTTGAATAGTTACTTTTTAGAAAATGGAATAGGTTGTGCCTTCAGCCTGCTCTGGAGCTGTAGAAGACGATCTTATCATCATGCTAACACACAGATAACTGCACATGATAAAAAGCGAGGTTCACAAGGAAAAGACTTCTATTGATTGAAGAAAATCTTAAGCTGCAGATAAAAGTCCTCATGGAAGAGGACACAGGAAAGGGGCACCAAGCAAAAGAAGATGGAGTTGCATGGTCAGAGTTTTGTTTTCAATTGACCCCTTTAGTGGCTCTGAAAAGCGTAGAATCTAGAAGCGTAGTCTCGATGTATGTAGGGAGACTATTAAGAAAACTGTTGCATTAATCCAAACAAGTGTCAGTGAGCGGTGAGAGTCTAGACCAGGACTGTTTTATAAAGAATGAGAAACAAGGGACTGATTCAAAAGCAGTTCAGTCACTCAAATGAACACTACGTGGTGATGTGATTAAACGTGGGCCATAAGGAAGGAGTAAAAATCAATGAGAACTCCTATGTAGGGGTGACTGCGGGGTGAAAAGGGTATGATCTGGGTTAAAGCACAGAAGAAACATGGGCTCCAGAGGGAAGAGAGCAACAAAATACCTTTTATGAAAATTTTGACTTTAATAAGACATGAGGCATCAATTCAAAACTGAAGATGATGTAGTTTCTATAACTTGCCAATTGTGTGATTTTAAGTTAAAGCACATGTTTCAACGAAAAAGTACAGATTAGTTCTATGTTCCTGTGTGGTTTAGAGAAACATGAGATGAAGGAGCCCAACGAACCATTCACCTTGACCCCAAGTAGTTCTGAAATCAAATAATAACATAAGCACACAATTTGTCTGGTATTGTTCCATTTTTCATTGAGGATTTTGGCGAGTACAGGGAAGATAACCAAGTAAAATCTCAGGCAAATATAATTCCACATTCTCCTTTGCAATAAATGTCAGGTCTTAAAACTAGTTTTGTGTATAACAGATGTTATAACTTCAGGCTTTTATAGGTTGAAAGAATCCTTCTATTGCTAAATGATTGTTAGCATATCAAGAAAGCCAGTGGGTAGCTGTAAATCCAATTTGTATCTCAACACTTTTCCCAGTGATGATCTGGTGGCCTCAAGCCCGCAGGAGTTATGATAGTATGAGAACAAAATCAGAGGAGGTAACAAACCCAAGGAGAGGATAAGGGGAAAAATCTGAATATTGCCTCCAGTAACCAATAATTCTAACACATAATGTAACATTTTCCAATCTCATTTAACTTTAAAGAGCTTGAGAACATCCCATTTCTTCTAACAAGAACAGATGGGCACAGATGAAAACAGTCTGAAACATTTTGTTCAATAGCCTCTTTGTTCCCACATGGTTTGCACATTCTTCTATTTGTTCTTGTATCTTACAAATGTCCAAAGGAACACAACACCAAATATTAATAGTCCCTTCACGGAAAGGTCATTCATTCCACCAGCTTCTGATTTTTTGGGTGTTATTAGTATCATGAAACCGCCAGGGTCTGTTCCCTGTGTTCTTCAGAATAAATAAATGTTTCATTATTATACTACTGGGGGTATGCTTGGATAACTTTGTGATTTTTTTCTTCATTTATTTTCATTCAAGCCTGCAAAGTCATACCAATAAATAAATATCTTTATTTTCCCTATAAAAAAAGTACAATGTACTTCAAACTTGGTTGTTAACGTCATGTAGCATTTCACCAATCCATAGAAATTAATTTTTGTGACTTTGAATACTTTTCAAAAAAATCTACCAGGTAATCTTTAAATTATTATGTTAGAACTTTTATCTACTTTAAAAAAATTTTTTTGATGTTTAGTTATTTTTGACAGAGAGAGAGTGCATGTACACAGAATCCAAAGCAGGCTCCAGGCTCTGAGCTGTCAGCACAGAGCCCAACACAGGGCTCAAACCCATGAACAGTGAGATCATGACCTGAGTCAAAGTTGGATGCTTAACGAACTGAGCCACCCAGGCGCCCCAGAACTTTTATCTATTTTGATGAGGGAATAATGTACTGTTTTTTCAAACTAAATGATGTTAACTTCCATTACCCATAGTGTAAGCACTTAATTTCACTCCTGAGAGTCCAAGATTTCTAATATCGTAGTAATAAATCTTAATTTCCTAGGAGGAGAGTCAGCTCCTGAACACAACTTCTAACAATAGTGAGATATATCCTCAGTGTAGACATGATGATATTCTTGGTGCTTGTCATTGCCAGTCCTGACCCAAACTCCCCAAATAAACACAAATATAGATTTGATTATTTGCGTGTCCATTGGTTTCATGTGGTTTGGTTTGGTTCGGTTACAGAAAGACAAAAAAGAAGAAAAATTAAAAAGTCATGAGGCCAAGATGCAAATGTTGGCTGTTTTCTGAATTGCTACAGTGTTCCCTACACATCCGGTCAACCTAACTCGGAGCTTGAAATTGCTTGTGCTCCTTCTGTTTCTTATTTCTGCTCCCGAAATAAGAAGACTTCTTCAACCAACATGACAGGAATGCTTAGCAAGACACTTTTCTCTCCATCTGCCAAGCTTTTGGGCTTTTATTACCTATATTCTCAAATATCAAACTTGTTTAAAATAGTCAGTGAACCATATAGCATTATTGTCCAAATCTTGAATTCTCATTTTTAGCTACATGCACACCTAAAAGAATTTAGTCTGCATATGAATCAAGATGTACCAGAAATATATATGTCATAAGGTGACCCATGTTGAAACCCTTCTGAAGGGTCCTGCTATATAATTGCTGGAAATAGTGTTTTGCAAGATGGTCTGATCCATGACAGGTCCACAATGGATCTTGAAAATGTTCAAATAACTCCTCCGAAGCACTTTTAAAATGAACTGTAGGAAATCAAGAATATTATGAGGATTTTTAAGCTTAGTTCCTCTGAAGTAAGAAGTTGATATGTGTCATGAGCACAGAGGACTTAAACTACACCAAAGGCAATGAGCTCTAATATGAACTGTGTGAGTTTTCTCCTTGGCAGGAACAGAGAAAATAAAGAATCAAATAAATGCTGTAAAGCCAACTGAATAGGGGTGTCTGGGTAGCTCAGTCAGTTAAGCGACCAACTCTTGTTTTCAGCTCAGACCATTTCTCATGGTTTTGTGAGTTCGAGTCCCACATCAGGCTCTGTGCTGGCAGCACAACACTTTCTTGGGATTCTCTCTCTCTGCCCCTCCTCCACTTGCACTCTCTCTCTCTCAAAATAAATAAATAAACTATAAAAAATAACCAACTGAAGAGACTCTCCTATGATTCCTTGGCATGTTTCTTACAAAACTTATTTCATTTGGAAGAAATTGTACCAAGGTGTGGTTACACACACACCCTGTTCCTTTTGAGTCTTAGCAAACTATTATTAATGGATAAAAACAAAACAAAAAACTAGCGCCTCCTAACCCAGCTAACTGTGCCAGAAATGAAATAAAGTGGATATGGTGCAAAACTGTATCTCGCCTATACTCTAATTTTTTTGATGTTCTTCAGTGATAGTTTTTCTAGTCATTTGGCCATCAAACATAACTTTGCATCTAAAAAATTAGATAAACTAAATGAATTGACTTAGTACTTGAAAATTGGAAACCTCTGGAAATTGTTTGCTATTGAAACCTGCCAGTATGCATAACCTCCATATTAGAGAACGAGTCCCGCTCTGGATGAACACCAGGTCTCTAACCCCCAGGGAAGAAATATATACCAAACTCATTTTAAAAGCACATGTAATATAACGCTGAATTGAATTTGTAATAACTTTTCACATAGATTTATGAGCCAGCTAACAGATGGGAATAATATCATTTCGAATATTTTTCTTTGAAGTATTCAGTTGTCCCACATATTAATACAGTAGCAAACAATATATTTCAAATGTGCTATGCTCATTGCAAAGCAGCAACCACAAAATAGTCTTCTAAAATTTGAACCCTGAACAACAGTAATTTTAACATGCACTTATTTAACCCTATGGGTAGGTCTGTGCCAATTTAATATTCTCAGGCAGAGTGAGAGGGAAATAAGCACCAGGCTGGCCCTGCCTGCCGTCCACTGTCTCAAAGAATCCTTCCAGCCCCCATGATTTCCCTGTGCTCCTTAATGTCTTTCTTGATAATCTTCCCTTGAATAATAGCCTAGTATGTAACCTCAGCACTTTGGATCATAATGTTTCATCCTTTTGGAATACCTCTCTTCTACTTAGGAGCCTATTCAATTCCTTTTTATGATTTAAAAACTTGCTCACACCCCATGACCACCCACGTCTGAAAAAGACGGTTCCTTTCTCGGTATTTTCATCTCACTGATGACCCACATGCCAGATATGAACAGTAATACCATGTTCGTAGCTGTTTCTTCTTCTTTTGTTGTAACAAGCAGTTTTTTTCCTCATCTTTTCTTTTCATATTTTCATCCCCTTCCATGAGCTCCTTGGACAGAATTTTTGTGTCTTTTATCTCATTCAGTTCTCCAAATTATGTTACAGAGGACCTTGCAGATACGAGTTTCCCAATAATATCTGTTGCTTTAGTTTGAATGTCAGCGTATCTGTATGTTGGTGTTTTTCTATAGAAATGGAAACAAAGCTACTACTGTGACCAAAATGTCAACAAATCTGATACTGCTTCTGTGCATTTTTACACAATGGCATTTTATTTGTTTGACATATTACGTCTTTGAAGCATTTGTTTTTAATATCTGTGCTCATTGTGGGGGAATCCTTTTGGGAGATGAAATTTGTAAGAACCCATCCAAATAGATTGGGTAAGAAGAGAGCTTAATTTATTAGAACTCACTCACTGGTGGTAACATAATTAAAAGACAAAGTCTCTAAATAATGCCAGACTCCACTATAATTCTAGAAAGTGGTTTTAATTTCTTAAAAGATTAATAGTAACTAAAACTAGTGGTCAGTTTATCTGGTGAAGATATACCTTGAGAAGACAGTAAAATTTACCACTTATCCAGTTTTATGAGTTGCAAATTATTCTTTTTTTTTATATAATATTTCTATTTATTTTTGAAAGAGAGAGACAGTGCAAGCATGGGAGGGTCAGAGAGAGAAGGAGACCCAGAATCCGAAGACAGACTCCAGGCTCTGAGTTAGCTGTCAGCTTTCTGTCTTTTCTTTTGGTAAAGAAAATCATTTTATTTTACTGATTAACCATAATCTTCATTTATTCTTATTGAACTTAATATTGACAGTTGCTTACATTCAAGGTAACTGGGAAAAAGTGAGAATGACATGTTCAATATGAATAGAAAAAATGAGCTCTAAGTTTTAAGCTTTTGTTAAATAAATATAATCTGAAAGAGGATCTGAAGGCAACACACACACACACACACACACGCACACACACACAGCCTGCATTAATTTTACCCAGCATAAAAATCCATAAAAGTTAAGTCACTCACCCCATCTAAAATAGATAAATGTGTTGTTGAACTTTGTTATTTAAAGTTTAAGGCACTTACTCTCTTATAGATATATGTTGAAATCTATTCAAGTTTAATTTTGTGAGTAATTGTAACAAAAGCAAACAATCATTACCTTAGATTAGACTTCCTTTGTTCACCTGGGAGATCTTAGAAGCTACAGATCCAACAGAAGAAAAGTTAGAACAAAATTCTTTAGACTCTTCCAAGATCAAAATTATATATTGGCCTTACCCTGGCAAAACACTATTTTTCCTTGTCAGCATCTTGGTCTCCTGTTTCTCTTTGCAGATGGAATGGGCCAAGAGGCGTACATCCTGGAAAAGGGCCCAATGATAAAAGTGTTCTTACGACAGCATTAATAGCAGGCAGAACACTGATACTCTTTTCTTTCCTCTCCTACCCGTGTGGATCTTAGGTGGGCATTAAAGGAAATGTAGAAACAGAATTGGGACAGATTCCAGGAAATTAATTGTGTAAAAAGGTCTTGAAAATAGGTCCTGAAATTTGGCAGAATGCTCAGATTTCGGATGAGCCGTGATTTTTTTTATTCCATAGATACGTAGTTATGGCATGCACACCCAAACATTAGGGAGGAAAGTGAGAAGCTGAAGTTAATGGGCTTTAACGGAATTAAAGTCCCATTATGCGTCAATATTGACAGCAAATACTCAAATAGAAAGATCTCGTTTGGATATAATTTGAAATGATTGAAACATTATATGCTGTAATACCTTATTATTCAAGAAAGCCAGTAAAGCAAAGAGCTAACATAGCAGACTGGGAGGCATTTTAAATTGAGAGTTACGGGATCTTGGGCAAATCACTTAGAAACATGAATTGTTAGGAGCACGTGGGTGGTTCCGGTCGGTTGAGTGTCTGACTGTTGATATTGGCTCAGGTCATGATCTCACAGTTTGGGAGATCAAGCCGGGTGTCCGGCTCTGTGCTGATAGCATGGAGCCTGCTTGGGATTCTCTCTCTCCTTTTCTCTCTCTGCCCCTCCCCAACTTGCTCTCTTTCTCTCCCTAAAAATAAATAAATAAATAATAAAAAATAAAACTGAATAAATAAAATATCATCCATTCAAGACATAGGTAGTGAATACCTACCTACTTTGCCCACGGTAGATGCTAACTATCGCTATACATGCTCTGAATACAGCTTTGAAGAGATCACAAGCCCTGGCTTTGTAAGTCTAACATGCTGACTTAACACACACATATACATACATACATTTAAGACACAGTGTGGCTAATTTCAGAAAGATACCGCATCCAACACAGACGATCCAACAACAGCAACAGAAGTAAGTAATGCTGATTTGCACTTTCAGATCTCCCACTATCCTTCTTAAACCCTCGCATCCTCCATAACAGTTCTGTCAAATATCTGCACTCTTCTTAGCTCTCATTCTAGAAATTCTTCACTCTGGCTTCTGTAGTCCAACTTATTTCACTTCTCAGTGCAGGTGCATGTTTTCTGTCCTTCTCAACTCTTCCCTTCAGCTCTTCTCTTAGAATACGGGATGTGTTTGTTTTAATAAAAATGATACAATATCATACATTCTTCATTCCTGGGCTTCTTATTTTGACTCATCTATTTTTATTCAAGAATATTTACTAAGAGATACATTCCCTGAGTTGTCTCATATTTCAGAATGTACCTTTCTATTTGAGCAGTAACTTGACTGATTACAATATTTAATAACTACCCACCTTTTCTCAGGAATTTATATCCATTTATTCAACAAGTGTTTATTGAGCACATACTATGTATCGTAAGCTACAGGAGCTGTGTCTTCACTGCTATCAGTGAATAAGGAAAATCTAGTTCCTGCTCTGATGGAACTTTATCTAGATGACTCATATAGACACATTTTTACTCTTATTTGGCTTTGATGGTTATTGTGAAGATGTCTGAGGACAAATTAATTTTTTTCAAGTTTCTTGCTCTATTCAGATTGAATGCTTGAATAATTATATTTTCATTCTTATGACATTCTCTAACTTTACTGAGATAAGATTTAGTGTGTGGCCTTTTAATTTGCAAATTCAGTCACTGCTTCATTTCGGGGAAATTTCCTATGCTGTCTCACTTATTATTTTCCCTTTTACATGGATTATATATTTCTGAGGCACCAATTATTTTACGTCAGGTATCTTGCTTGTCTTCCCCATCGTAGTCTCTTTCTGCTTTAATCATTTTTTTAGCTTCCCTTCTGCGTTTACTGTGATTATCTCAATATTTTCTTCTATTTCAAGAGTTTAATGCTCATCTGGGCCTCTCCTCATTGAGATTCCATTTGTTCTGGAGCATGCTATTTTGGTATTATGGTATTTTGCCAGATCACTTCTCATTATCGCTCATGCTTAACTTGAGAAGTTCTGTCCAGATTCTCTAATTATTCTTATAGAGTATGCCAGCATTTTCAATTTTATGTGACTCTGTCTCCTGATTATCAGGGAACTGTTGGTTGTCTCTGGCTCCAACAGTTTTAGGACTAAGTATTATGTTATGTTCATTGAGAGAAAACACAGAGAATTAAACTGGTAGATGATTATTGGTGGGATGGTATTCTGCGCCATGTGCTTATACTGAACTGTTCTCTTCCGTGGATCTCCTCACCCAGTGGAGGATGTATCTTATTTTCAGTTTGTAAGCCTCTTCTCTTCTGTTCTCTGAAGCTAGCCCTTTTTATATATATAAAAATCCAGCTCTGTTGCTATATAAAGTGGCAGTCCTACTTTTACATCTATGTTTTTCACTGATCTCTACAAAACTAACAATTCTACCAACAAACAGAAGAGGAATTAGTGCAAACCTAGAGCCTGCCTCTTTCCAAAGTTGAAAACATAGTTGAAAAATCTTATATCAGGACATCACAACCGCTTGGGGCAAAAATAGAAATGAAGTGAGGGAACATTTCGAGTTTCCTGTAATCATCGCTACCCATACATATCATAGATCATGGATAAACATCTTTATCTAGTTTGGGACCCTGAGCAATGGAAAGGCCTAAGCTTAGAAATAAGAGTTGAAGCTGACCTTAGACTTACCTTTGGGCTATTCCTATCTACTCAGTTGTGGTTTTGTAGGTGTATGTGGTAACATCAGCGAGGATGAAACTTCATTCTGAGCTGAAGTCAGTGTACCTGGAGTGAACAATAACTACCAAGCTCTAAGGAGATCAAATCAGGCTGTTCATGTTGCTTCATACAGACTTCTACATGAACACCACTGGGGAGGTAGCCAAGGAGTGCCGTGTCCTATGGGTTATATAGAGGCTGTAAACTAGAGAGCTCTTTAGTACCAGTAACCTAGGAAGGGCTAGAGAATATGAGACACCAGGAGCTGCTATTGGAAGTCATCACAACTGACAGTAAAGAAAACTACTCGGTACTGCTCCATGATGCAGCAGACGTTAGAGCTGAGGGAAACAACAGCCAGTATTTGAAACCGTTGTTAAAAGATGATCTCCTAATTAGCAGCTGTCAATGGTATTAGGCATCAGGGTCAACTGACTCGATATCATCCGATAAGATGAAGACATGACATCAGGAAAGAGGGTATAAACTGTTGATTTTTTTCCAAAAGATTCTCTCTGATACTGGAGAGAAAATGAAGTGTTTCCTTCAGAAAACTTAATGGATTTCAAGGCTTTGTGACTCTGGGTATCGGGTTGACTCAATTACAGAGATTTGGGTTTTGAACTCCTCCATCACATCCTAATATAGAACATAGCCTAGGAAAATCACGTCATTTTAAAATAGAGAGTCCAATTAAATAAATCTGTAGCATGTCATGGAGTCTGTCTCTCTGTAAATTTGAAAGGCACTTTGAAAGGTAATGCGGGTCAGTCTCCTCAGTTTTCAAAACAGGATGTCAAGTCAGCCTCCTGTGTATCTGGAATTTAAATCACAGGGATCCTTCCATAATCAACAGGGATGGAAGAGCTGTTCTCCAGGCACTTGTCAGACGATCCCCCGTAAACAGACTGCGGTGCAGCTCTCGCCCAAGGCTCACTTGAGGGAGCTGATACAGGACAGGCACAGTCTAAGGATGTGTTAAATCTTTATTCCTCGAGTTTCTCCAGACTCTTTCCCTGTGGTAAGCCAAATGTCAGGTTTTAGAAGGAAAAAGATCTGTATCACATTATCTTAATTCCCTATAGGAAGCATTTTTAGTGAGCTAAGATTTCATGTTATTCTCCATCTTGCTCAGAGTCATAGTTTAAGGAGCTCCAGGATGAAAAAGAATTATTTTCCAACTTACAAAGTTTGAGTTGTAAGACTCACGAAAACTTCGATTAAAGTTTTAATGATCCCTTGTTTGTAAAATTCAAGGACAGTAAAATACTTGTTTATCTAGATCAGACTCCATAATGGTGTGTGTGAGGGCGCACTGGGGAACCTGATGGAGCTGGTTTCGGTTTCATCTCTTCTACTTACTGGTGTGTGATGTTTAGCAGATCACCTCATAGATGGAATCAGGATATTCAGAGGACTGGCCTAATCAGATAAAGGTTAAGTAAGTTAATATAGAGAGAGAGCTTAGATGACTGACATGTAGTGAGCTATTACAAAAGGTCAGGGAAGACATGATGATTACTTGTAAGAGGTCAGTAGCAACAGATATGGGGAGAAGCAGACTGATGGAGACACATTTAGGAGTTAAATTGATGAGACTTGGTACTGAATTAAAAAGGGAAAGGGAAAGGAGAAGGATTTCTAGAATTACACCAAGGGTTAAGCCTTACACAACTGGAGATGAAGTATCATTCATGAAAACACAGTACACTGAATCTTGACTTCAGTTTGGGTCCATTGAGTTTCAGGCGCTTTTGAAGTAGTTAATTGGCAGTTTGATATGTAGATCAGAAGCATAATGAAGTCGTAGGAACTGGCTTTGGAAATGTGGAAGTTATCAGCTCCATATAAGGATGGGAGGCTAGGAAAAGGGTTTTAAATGAAAATAAAACTGGGGCTGACACCTGAGGGCCTCCAAGGGCATTATAACCTATCACACTAGTACACTAATTCGTATACTAATACCTCCACCTCATATTTATATAAGTCAACTCTTAAAAATCCACATCAAGAGGAAGCAGGGATGGTGGACATAGAAAACCCAATTGAAAGATGCAAAACAAAATGTCTTAAAATGTGTTATAAAAAAGCTTCATTAAAAGTGTACTTTTAATTTTGTATTTGAGTATAGCTGACACACAGTGTTGCATTAGTTTCCGGTGTACAACACAGTGAAAAGTCTGTATGTTGGGCTGTGTTCACAAGTGTAGCTCCCATCTGTCACGACACACTATTACCTCACTGACTATATTCGTTATGCTGTGACTTTATTTTTTTGGTTTTTTTATATTAAAATTTTTTTAATGTTTTATTTAGTTTTGATACAGAGAGAGACAGAGCATGAGAGGGGGAGGGGCAGAAAGAGAGGAAGCCACAGAATCGGAAACAGGCTCCAGGCTCTGAGCCATCAGCACAGAGCCTGACACAGGGCTAGATCCCAGGAAAGTGAGATCGTGACCTAAGCCGAAGTCAGAGGTTTAACCGACTGAGCCTCCCAGGCGCCCCAATTATGTTGTGACTTAAAAAAAAAATTTTAAGTGTTTGTTTATGTTTACGTATTTATTTTAAGAGAGAGAGAGAGAGAGAAAGCATGCTCACAAGTGGGGGAGGGACAGAGAGAGAGGGAATGAGAGAGAATTCCAAGGAGGCCCTGCACTGTTATTAGTGTGGAGTCTGATGTGGGGCTCAAACTCATTAAGTGTGAGATCATGACCTGAGCAAAAACCAACAGCTGTATGCTTAAATGAATGAGTCTTCCAGAAGCACCTATGCTGTGACTTTCTATTCCCATGACTTACTCATTCTGTACCTGTATCTCCTTCTCTCCTTCACCCATCTTACCCATCCCTCTACCCTTTTCCCTCTGCACACCATCAGTTTGTTCTCTGTATTTATAGATCTGATTCTGTGTGTTTGCTTACTGGTTTGTCTTTTTAGATTCTACTTTAAGTGAAATCATATGGTATTTTGAACATTTATGTCCACTAATAGAAATTAAGTTCACTCGATAATCAACCATGACAATATCAAGGATTACCAACCAATCTCACCATCTGGTGAGTCTGTGATCAAAGAAAAATGATCTGACTATTCATAGTTGAGCTTCACTTGGTTTATTGTTCTGAAATGTAGAATACAGAATTTTAAAATACATTCTGACTTTCTTTAATAGTTTCCTCAAGCTTAGTGGCACACACATCTTAAATAAACTCTAATATGCCAACAACCATAAGATTTATGCGGCTGCTGTGGACTTTCGATACACCCAAGTTCTCAGGAAAAAAGAAAATAGTGCAACATTAAATGAACATGCTAGGCAAAATACCTAAATGATAGTTTGTGAAAGACTGTGAAAGATTGAAAATGAAAGCAGCAATTAGTACTTTTTACATTAAATGTGGCAGTTTTTCCATTTGCAAAAATGGATGATATAATAATATTTATCTTGTAGGATTTTTCTGAATATTAAAGAAATTGATATAATTGAATATCTTGAAATAATGCCTAGCACATGGGAATAGCTTAGTAATACACAGGGAGGATTATGGCATGCTTTTCTGTAAACTAACACATACTTTTAAGGAAACCATATTACTTTTAAAATTCTTATTCTACTAGAAATTAATTTTAGTAAAAATAATAAAAAATGATTGATTCCAATTCATCAGTAGTCAGAAAAAACAGTAAGCTGTCCTGAAAATAAAATATTAAGTAAAAAGTAAATTATTGTGAGGAATTTTTATAAAATTTAAAATATGTTTGGACAACTAAATGTAATGAGTCTTCATTAAATCAGTAATTAATTAGTTTAGCTTAATTAAAAATAGTTGTAATAGGGGCACCTGAGTGCCTGGCTCAGTTGGTTAAGCATCCAACTTCGGCTCAGGACAGGATGTCACAGTTTGTGAGTTAGAGCTCTGCGTTCGGCTCTGTGCTGACGGCTCAAAGCTTGGAGCCGGCTTCAGATTCTGTGTCTCCTTTTCTTTCTGCCCCTCCCCCACTTGTGCTTGGTATTTCAAAAATAAATAAATGCAAAAAAATTAAAAAAAACAAACTGTAATAGATCATCAGTTATAACAGGGATAACTTTTTATACATAAAATATATGTAGATAGATAGATAGATAGACAGACAGATATGGAATTACGTGAAGGTTTGGCATAGCTATTTCCCTAGAGGTAATCAACTACTTTAATAGGAACAATAGGGAAAATTTGAATATTGATTACATAAAATAAGAGCATTGTTTCAATATTAAATTTTCTAATCAATATAACTCGGCTATGATCTTCATAGGAGAATGACTTTGTTCCAAGGAGATAAAAGCTGAAGTATTTAAGAATAAAGTGTGATGTGGGCAACTTATCTTTGGAATTATACATACACACACACACACACACACACACACACACATACACATACACACACACAGAGAAAGAAATCGTGGGTGCTAAAATATTAACATTTAATCGAACTAAAAATAAAGTAAAACAATGGAAAACAATAAAGCAAAATAAACAGCCAAAGTTTATTTCAAAAACTATACCAGTCAGTTATGCCTTATTATTTTACTATATCGTTTGTATTAACACTTTTTCAATAGCTCTTACATATCCATATCTTTCCTATTAAAATGTAAATTTTTCTGTCTAGACATTACATTCCCCATACAATTCATTGCAAAACAGTAGGAAGGAAGATGTTCATTTTTGTAAATTACTGAGCATTGCATCAATAACCATTTCAAAGGGATTAGCTTGGACCTTAATCGGATACATAAAGATTTAGAATACTACAGTGGACATTGCTGTTGTTCTGTCCAAACCCTGTTGGATCTTTTACCCGTTCTGCTAGCCCTTCTTCTTGTTACCACTGTATGTTTTTTGTTTTCCACAGCTGAGACCTGCAACTATCTTCCAAGAATTAGCCTTGAGCTATTGACCAACTTCACCCACAAGTGAAGCCAGAAAATCTAGAACCAGAAACACCCGGAGGTTTACCTCCCCTACACCACCACCTAAACCCCACTTAAATGTAATTTACATTCCATAGCTTTCTTGTAATTGGACTCATTCCTGGGCTTCTTTTCCTTCCTTGGTTAGCTTCTCCCATTCTCTCTCCCGATTTCTCCTGGAAACACTTTCTTAATAAATATACCACTTGTAACTAAACCTTTATCTCAGGCTCTGCATCATTCTAAAACAAATATATTTCATCACACATCGTATCTTTTTTTCTTAGACTTTTGAACCAAATTGAGCATCTTATAAATCCCCTGAATAGATTACAAATTAGCGTTCTTCCCAGATAGCAGTTTTTTAAAACACTATGTATATTTGGCCTTTCTTCTCCCATACTAAATTTTATTTTTACAAAATATTGCCTCCCAAAGAAATACAAATTCATACTCAGAAGCTTTAGACAAGATCATCTCTTGAAAATGTAGCAGATGGAAGAAATTATACTTTAAAAAATGCACAGCAAAAGTTAAAATAGATCTTCTTTACCCATGTGTCTTTCAAAAGCTCCATATCTCATTGAAATTCTCTCGCTCTCAACCACTCTTTTCCAGCTCTGCTCACACAGAACTAGTGTTCAACTATGGCGCTATCTCAGCTCTCCTCTGACTCTGCTTTGCCCAACTTCTCGGTATTTCCTATTACTGCACACACAAACCCACACACACACATGTGCACACACACATGCACACACACAGATATAATGGGTATAAGTATATTCATGTATATTTCATTTAATTATATTTGTAAGTATTGATTTATTTTTATGCTGATTTCTTTAGAGAGAGAGCAAGCAGGAGGGGGCAGAGAGAGAGGGAAAGAGAGAATCTTTAAACGTGATACAGCCGACTGCACAGAGCCCAATGCCAGGCTTGAACTCACAACCGTGAGATCTAAGCTGCAATTAGGAGTCAGATGCTTATCCAACTGAGCGACCCAGGTGCCCCTGTGGGTACTGATTATAACACAGTCTTTGTTTAGTTTAAATAACATAATGAACATTTTAATTTCCAACCATGACAGCCTAGCATTATATCTCTGTCCTGAAGATTTGAAGCCATGTATATTAAGAAAAGATATAACAGGTTATCTATTTTTTTTACTCCTATATACGAATTCTTATTTAAACTTAATTCAGAAAGTAAAAAAGTTAAGCTGCTTACAACTGGTGAGAAAAGGAGAAGAATACAGGGCAGACATATATAATGAAGCATGGGAAGGACTGGTTTTATTATAAAGAAAGGACAAATTAATCATGGACCTGAGAGAGGGAAGGAAGTGGGAGTAGCAAGCATCCCACGTGGCACTCTGCCTACCACTTTTCTTCTCAAGTCTCCTTCATGCACCAGGATAAACACGGTTACAAAACACATTGCTTTTTCAGTGACATCACTTAAATACAAGTGTTTCTAGATCTTTTCTCTTATTTAAATTGGCATAACTCAGGAAAAGAGACTATGGTAATGGGATAATCGCTTGTTAAAAAATCATACTAATAAACAAGTGTCACCTAACGCCTAAGATGAAACATCTGTCTCTTCATCTAGAAACGCACAAGTCGTAGATCATGTAAAGTTTATGTATTCTACTATATTTTTGAGTGAAAGAGAGAGAGAGAGAGAGAGAGAGAGAGAGAGAGAGAGAGAGAGAGAGAGAGAGAGAGAGTATGAGCAGGGGAGGGGCAAAGAGAGAGAGCAAGACACAGAATCAAAAGCAGGCTCTAGGCTCTGAGCCATCAGCATAGAATCCAATGCAGGGCTCAAAATCACGAGCCTTTGAGCTGTGAGATCATGACCTCAGCCGAAGTTGGCTGCTTAACCGACTGAGCCACACAAGTGCCCCCTACCACTTTTAAATTAAACGTTAGTTCATAATACCCTGCCCTTAAAGACCATGCTAATAAAAAATAATGTGAGGGGCTCCGGGGTGGTGTGGGAAGCTGCAAAGATTCAGCTGCTTGGCCATTTACTAGCCAGAAATGTCACTCCCTGAGGGGAGTTACAAAAATAGGCAGGGGAGCGCCACTCCCTGTCAGGAGAAGCCAGAAGAACAAAGATCAATTGCCTACAGTCAGGGTGGTATCAGCCCTTCAGTGCTGTGCTAAAAACCTTAGTTTGGTTCCTCTTTTACTCCAGCCTAAATCCTTTAACCCTGTTTCCTAGCAACCAACCTAGGTCAGCTGCCTTGTTTTCCTGCCTCGAAACCTTTATAAGATACGGTGTTTTCTCAATAAAAAAGAAGAGGCTTGATCAGAAACCGTGTGTTGTCTCCACTCTCTGCATCTCCCTCCTGCCCTATTTCTTTCTCCTTCCCTCAGAAACGAACCCCCAAGGATTTACCACCCCGCAGGCCGGGGCGGCTAGGCCGGACAGGATGGCTCAGTTAATTAAGTGTCTGACTCTTGCTTTTGGCTCAGGCCATGATCCCAGGCTTCCTGAGATCGAACTCTACGTCAGGCTCTGCACTCACAGCACAAAAGCCTTCCTGGTATTCTCTCTCTCCCTCTCTCTCTACCCCTCCCTGGCTAGTGGTCACACTCTCATGCTATAAACAAACAAACAAATAAATAAAGTAATAAAAGTAATAAAGTAATAAATAAAGTAATAAAATAATATTGTGGTGCCTGTGTGGCTCAGTTGGTTAAGTGACCAACTTCTACTCAGGTCATAATCTCATGTTTCTTGGGTTCAAGGCCCATTTTGAACTCCATCGCTGACAGTGCAAAATCTGGAGCCTGCTTCTGTGTGTCTCTCTCTGCCCCTCCTCTACTTGTGCTCTCTCTCTCTCTCTCAAAATAAATACATAAATTTAAAAAGTAATAATGTAATATCTACTCAGGGAAATTTTACAACACATACTAAAATATTTGAAATATTTTTAAGCTATTTGAAAATTAAAATTTGACTAGTAATAGCTTTCAACACACATTTTCCCTAGTTAATCCACTTCAAGATATTATCTTGAAAATATCATTACGGGTGCCTGGGTGGCTCAGTCGGTTAAGCATTCAGCTTTAGCTCAGGTCATGATCTCATCGTTCATGGGTTCAAGTCTCAAATCAGGCTCTCTGCTGACAGCTCAGAGCTTGGAGCCTGCTTTGGATTCTGTGTCTCCTTTCTCTGCCCATCCCCTGCTCACACTGTCTCTCTCTCTCTCAAAAATAAATAAAAAACATTGAATAATATATTTTTAAAAAAAGAAACTATTTTTAGAAGATTGAAGAAATTCTGGGACTTAAAGGGAAGCAACTGGCACAAAAGCAAACAAACAAGCAAATAACAAAACTAAAGGTACGCAGCTGTCTGGAAAGGAATCTCCTTTCTCTCCATCCACTACCACCCCCAGCTGTTTGGGCCTTGGCCCTAGTATTTTTCAAGGCTAAGATGCTCTCTTGCTATAGTAATCAAACTACTTATGTTTCAGAGTTTGGATTTTTTGTTTGTTTGTGGGTGTTTTTTTAGTCTTTTGTAGTATTAAAAACAACTGGAGTAAAATGGTCTTATAACAAGAAACATCACTTAGCCGCAAATTGTGAGATAACAAATACAATATTCCTCTTGGTTTCTATTTAGCTCAGGGACATCATAAGGAACATTGGAAGAAACGGTGGGAAAACATGGGCGACAGTAGTATGCTGGCTTCAGATCTGTTCGAGAGCACAACAGCGTGTGTTTACTATCACAAACCTTTTCTTTTGTGAACTCTGAGAAGGGAAAAGGAAAGACATTTTAAATACAACCACTATAACTTTTTCCAGGTCCAATATATATGGTAAATGTTTATGATGACTAGGCCATTGTAGCGATGCTCTCACACATCTTTTTATTTCTTTTTCATTTTTTTCCTGGGTCCATGCCACAAAAGACGCCTTCATCAGGACAGTTCCATTAGAAATATAATTAATACTTCAATTGCAATAGAAAGAAAAATGTTAATTACTTCAAGAAACCAAACAATTTTTACTTTAGCAGCTCTTCGCTTTTTGAGGGTTCTTTAGAAAATTATTGTGAGGTGCGTCTGAGTGGCTAAGTTGGTTAAGCATCAGACGTCAGCACAGGTAATGATCTCACTGTTTGTCGGTTTGAGCCCTGCATCAGGCTCTGTGCTGACAGTTCAGAGCCTGGAGCCTGCTTCAGATTCTGTGTGTCCCTCACTCTTTATCTCTCCCTTGCTCACAAGCTCTCTATCTTTCTCTATGTCTCTCTCTCTCAAAAATAAATAAACATTAAAAAACTAAATTTACAGTGATATTACAGTGGCAAAAATCACAAACTAAAGACAAAATAGACTTCAGTAATTTGTAAAACTAATTAGCATACCAATTAATTTATGTATATTGTTTCCAAGATTATTGAAATTCTTGTTTCCCTTATTTTGTTCTAAATTTCATTATTAATTTTATTTAAAAAGTACATTTTTAATGTTTATTTACCTTTGAGACAGAGAGAGAGAGAGAGAGACAGACAGACAGACAGACAGAGCATGAGCTGGGGAGGAGCACTGAGAGAGGGAGACACAGCCCGTGCCAAGCCTGTTATGGGACTCGAGCTCGTGAACTGTAAGATCATGGCCTGAGTTGAAGTTGGAAGCTTAACCAACTAAGTCACCCAGGTGCTCCTGTTCTGAATTTTAAAAGAAAAACTTATCATGCAGATTAGGAAAGGAGGCTAAGAGCCATACTTAGTAAAAGAAATACCACTAAATGCATAGAATTAAGTCACATTAATGCATGATATATTTTATATAAATATTATTTTATGGTGATATATACATGTATTTCTTAGTATTAAATGACTCATTTTTAGATAGTTTCATCATAGATGACAAAATAATTTTTGGAAACTTACTATTTATATCATGAATGTTTTGGATTAAGGTATAGCATAATTAACAGCAAACTGAAAATAGTAACAAAAAACTAATAAGTCTAACTGTGTTCTCTCCCATGAAAACTATAGTAGGTGACACAGAAAATAAGTAAAGAATGGGATTGTGTGAATCAGGGACATAAGATACTATGATGGACAACTTCTAAGATAGCTTCTGGAGATCCCTGCCTGTTTGATTCCTTCATTTTTACTATAAGCTGGACCTTGTCACTAACTTCTAATGAGGGAATGTGGCAAAAGTGATGGAGTGTCACTTCTGAGACTAGGTTATAAAAAACCCTAATTTATGCCTTGACTGTACTCTCTCCCTCTCTTGCTCACCCAGAGAAGCAAGCCAGCAGGTCCTGGGCTGCCCTAGTCAAAGACACACATGGCTACGAACTGAGGGACAGAGCCCAGGCCAACAGCCAGTAACTGAACTTGGAAGCAACCGCATGAGTGAGCCCGGAAGTGGCTCTGCCCCAGTCAAGCTTTCAGATAAGATCTCAGGCTGAGCCAACACTTTGACGGGATCCTCGTGAGAGACCTTGAGGCAGAGGCACCCAGGGAGCCTCACCTGATAACTGACCCACAGAAATTACGAGACAACAAATGATTGTTGTTTTAAGCCACCTCATTTTTTATTAACTTGTTATACAGTAATAGTTACTAGGTTCTAGAAAGCATCCCAGATCCTAGAGTGATAGATACTCATCTGAATAGACCCTTTCTAGCACAACAGGTAGTTTAACACGATTTAGTTCAAATTTATTTCAATGCAACTCAATCCAATTCTAAATATTGAAGGATTTTATTGTGTAATTCTTGTGGGTATGGAGGAAAAATAATATCTACTGCCTATTTTCAAGAATCACAAAACCTTACACAGGGGGAAAAATCAGTATAAGAATAAATGTAATCAGTATGAAAAGTAATTTGGTGGCACACAGAGACGTGATCTCAGTATAATTTTCAAAGCCTCTACTGTAGTGCTTTTAAAAGTACATTATCTTGTAACAAAATCTATATATTCAACCACAGTGTAGTTCTAAATGGATTTATTTTGCCACTCTCCAAAGAATTTCTTGAAGGGAACTATAGCACAAAATGAAATTTATTCTTCATAGATAACATACTGAGAGAAATGTTTTACAATCTCTGTTATTTAGAACAGTCTTCTCATATTCTATTAAGTAAGTAAACTCCTGATCTCATTAAAAATCAAAAGGGCAGAAAATACAAGTAGGGGAATAAAATAATGCTCCATGGAATTATTAATTTCCAAATGTTATTATTACCATGAAGTTAAGACAACCCTTTATAAAAAGCTAAAACTAAACATGATTCAACTGTCTTTCACTTCCAAATTCCCATTTGAATTTTCAGTTTCTGATACATGATTAAATGAACCTACTGGAACAGAGTTGCTAAGTGTACTTTTTGTCAATTGTCTTCCATGGACAATCATCATAATTTTCTATAATTTATTCTTATGTTGTTTTAACAGCTACATTGTTTGTTGTCATCTCTCCTCCAGCATATGACAGTCCTTTTAGGATGTGGATTTCCTGTAATTTTCTCAAAAAATGGTGCTCGTTTGAGATTTCCAATTTCCCTAGAGTCAGTGTTCTGTAATCAGCTATTTGGTCAAATTATTGAGTTAGCATTTTCTCTCAAGAATATTTTGGCAAAGACGAACAGTTATCCTCTACACAGATTCATAGCCTCTTACTCAGAATCAACAATGAGGTAAAACCTAGAGCAGAAGTTCGAGAAGCAGAACAGAGGTTATTGTCTCTGAGCATTTGGCCCCTCAAGTCCTGGCTCCCCTGGAAGGTCTCAGAGGACTTCAAAAAAGAATGGTTTTCTTGTAAAAAAAAAAAAATCACCCTATCTCTGTGGAAATCTGTTAGAATTTCTCCATTTATATTCATTGATTGGGACTGAATTGAAGTTCTAGATTGTTTGGAGTAATATGGACATTTTAATAATACTAATTTTTCCAGTGGCTTAGTTGGTTAACTGTCTGACTTTAACTCAGGTCATGATCTCATGGTTCTTGAGTTTGAGCCCCGTGTTGGGCTCTGTGCTAACAGCTTAGAGCCTGGAGCCTGCTTCTGATTCTGTGGCTCCTTCTCTCTCTGCCCCTTCCCTTCTCATGCTCTGTCTCTCTGTCTCTCTCAAAAGTAAATAAACATCAAAAAATTAAAAAAATACATATATTAATTTTTCTAATCCATGAGCACAGTCTATCTTTCCATTTACTTGTCTTCTTAAGTTTCTTTAAACAGTGTTTTATAATTTTCAGTGTACAGATTTTTCACCTCCTTTGGTAAATATATTTTTGTGCCTTTTATTCTTTTTGATATATTAACAATGGAATTGTTTTCTTAAATTCTGATAGTTCACTATTGCTATATAGAAATGCAGCTGATTTTTGCAAATTCATTTTGTATAGTGCAGCTTTACTGAAATCGTTTATTAGTTCCAATAGTTTTTTGGTAGCCTTTAGGGTTTTCTGTACATAATATGTCATCTGCAAATAATCACAATTTCACTTCTTTCTTTCTGATGTGGTTGCCTTTTATTTCTTCTCTTGCCTGCTTGCCCTGGCTGAGAATTCCACACTGTGTTGCATATTAGTGACCAGAGTGGGAGTCCTTCTCTTGTTCCTGACTTTAGAGGAAAAGCTTTCAGTGTTTCATCAAGTTTAATGTTAGCTGTAGGCTTGACGTATGTGGCATATGTAGAAGTGTTTTTTCTTTGTTCTTTCTCTGTTGAGTTTTTATCATGAATAAATGTTGAATTTTGTCAAATGCCCTTTCTGTACCTATTGAGATGGTTTTATGATTTTTATCCTTCATTTTGTTCATGGGGTGTGTCACATTTATTGATTTGCAGCTGTTGCTGCAGCCTTTCATTCTGGAACAATTCCTACCTGATCATGGTGTATGGTCCTTTGATGTATTTTTTAAATTTTGTTTGCTAATATATTGTTGAAGACTTTTACATTTATGTTCATCAGGGATATAGGCCTGTAATTTTCTTTTCTTTTAATATCTTTGTTTGGCTTCAGTATCAGAGTAATGCTGACCTCGTAAAATGGGTTTGTTTTTTTTAATTTCCAGTAGAGTTCACATACAATGTTATGTGAACTTCAGGTAGGTAAGTGTAATCTTGATCCCCTTCGTCTATGTTAGCCGTCCTCCCCATCTACCTATCCTCTGGTAACAATCGGTTTACCCTATATATTTAAGATTCTGTTTTTTGGTTTGTATATTTAAAAAAATAGTTTGAAAATGTTCCTTCATTTGGTTCATTTTTGGAAGGGTTTGAGAAGGTTTGAGAATGTCTGATAGAATTCACTGGGGAGGCCATTGGATTCTGAACTTGTCTTTGTTGGGAGATTTTTTCTAAGTCAGTTATACCATGTATTGATACTGGAATTATACTAGCAAATAATCACAACAGAAGAACAATATTTTAATAGAATAGTTTATTTAAAGAAACATTTCTTTGAACCATAACATGCAGGGGTGCCTGGGTGGCTCAGTGGGTTAAGCAACCAACTTCAGCTTGGGTCATGATCTCACAGTTCGTGGGTTCGAGTCCCACATTGGGGTCTGTGCTGACAGCTCAGAGCTTGGAGCCTGCTTCAGATTCTGTGTTTCCCTCTCTCCTTGTGTCTCCCCCATTCATGCTCTGTTTCTCACTGTCTCAGTAATAAATAAACATCAAAAATTTAAAAAAAGAATCATAACATGCAAAATATTGTCAAATATGTCAGTATGGATGCCCTCGGATTTATTATATACAGACATCTCATCAACGCTTCTCTCAAGTTCTACTCCATATCACATCAAGTAGTTTGCGTGTGTGTGCGTGTGCGTGTGTGTGTGTGTGTTTAATACCTGTATCTCAGAATTATTAACTGTATTTTAACTGGGCTTCTCAGAATAAATTTGCTTATACTGAGTTGTCTGAAAGTTATTTTGGGTCAGTAGGTGAGCACTTAGAATACTCTATTCAATACTTACTATGTTCTTATTGGTAAAGTTGTGTGTGTGTGTGTGTGTGTGTGTGTGTGTGTGGTTTTGTTTTTGGATTTTGGTTTTTGTTATTAGGTTTTTGTTTATTTGGTCATTGGTGCCTTAATTTCTTCCCACCTCTTATTAGGAAAAGACAGAGGTATAAGAGAAACTGATATTGGAAACCTATGTGGCAGACACCTTGTTGAGACCATTTTAACCAGTTGTTTGGACAATAATTGTCTTGGTTGCAAGTTTTTTTCACGCATTTCAAATGGGGCTTGTGGTATACTTAAAGTCATCATGCGTGGCAAACAATTGTTTTATGGTGGTTAAACATTTTAGAGATGATGGTCTACATTTCATTTGTGTTTGCCAACATTGTTCTAATTCCATTTGGAAGCATTGTATTCAATCTTACAAGAAATAGTATTTTTTTTTCTTTTTTCTTGACCTTTATCTACAAACTTGTCTAAATCCTCAAAGGGTCAGAAAGACTTGGTTGTCCCATTTTGGATATAGCTTTGAAGAGAGAGAGTTTTTAAGTAACTACTGAAGCACAGAAGTTAGTAGTTTAGTAACTACTGAAGTAGTTTATAGTCTTGGCTCTCTTTTTGTATAATCATATATTGTATTCTTTCCAATTCAATAAATGAGTAATCAATGTCCAACAAAACTTTCTGGGTGTTCCACTCTTCCTTTCCAATTTTCAGACTTTGAGAGAGCAGATTTGGGCAAGTCCAGCATACTAAAATTAGAAGGAAGAAAAATCAGAATATGGAAAGAGTCTTCAACATTTTCTATTGTTGTTGGATTTAGGTTCAGGTCCATCTTTTAAAAATATCTGAGGGGCGCCTGAATGGCTCATTCAGTTAAGTGTTTTGATTTTAGCTCAGGTCATTACCTCACAGTTCCTGGGATTGAGCCCAGCATCCAGCTGCATGCTGACAGCATGGAGCCTGCTTAGAATTCTCTCTCTCTCTTTCTCTCTGCCCCTCCTCCATTAATGCTCTCTTTTTCTCTCAAAATAAATAAATATTTTAAATATCTGAGTAAAGTATCACTTTGCTTTTTTATTTTTAGATGAATCACTCGGTCTCTTAAATTTTCTTCTACATTACTATAATCGGTATTTCAAATTCCAATTTGGAGCATTTAAAGTTTCAACACTGTGGTTGTTTTATATAGTTGAACATGAATTAATATGAAGCTCATTTCTGTCCTTCAAGAAGACTCCAGCAGCATAGGGCCAACAGAGACCTACTAGTATCTGCAATTCAAGGATAAGAACCAACTTATTTATCAACTGCAGCATTAGTTACTGAGTGGTTCAGAGTAAGGAGACATGGGATTATTGGTTATCAGTTTTCATTGATGATTGATTTTCTGAAATCTGTATTCTCGTTGATACTTCCCTCAGTAAAGGATAACTCCGTAATTAAAATATCCATTGTTTACCTTTCTGTGTTCTTTTCTAAGCATGTTCTGACAAATTAAGTTCTAACATTAGTTGTTAGATGGAATTTCCAAGTGGTTCTACACTGTGTCTTCCAGAGAGGAGGTTTTCATTTTCAAGAACAGCTACTTCTGAATCCAAATTCCAGTGAGATAGATTCTCAAGACAGATGTTTGACACATCGTGTTGATGCCATGGTTCTCACCATTTTTTCTCCTTGTGTTTTCCCCAATTTTTGCAAATACCCCATGGCACCCCAGCCCACATGGCCTCCCCAGCCTTGTCTCCAATGACACTGCAGCCTTAACCCCAGCCCCATGCACGTGTGTGGTGAATGACCTGATGGGGGCCTCCTCAACCTGGGCCTTCCGGCAACAGGAAGCGGGGAGGGCAGTGGGCGGTGACTCCTTCAGCATGGACAGCCTGCTGGCCTGCCGCCAGTCTCAGGCTGTGGTCGGATTCCGCAGCTTCCCCAGGGGCTGGTGGGAGGTTTTTGATTATTGATTCAATCTCCTGACTAGTCATTGGTCTGTTCTGATTTCTATTTCTTCAAGCTCAGTCTTCTTGATTCAGTAGATCATATATTTCAAGGAATTTATCCATTTCTTCTAGGTTGCCCAATTTGTTGGCATATAATTGTTTCTAGAAGTGTTTTATGATTCTTGTATTTATGTGGTTATCAGTTTTGTAGTATCTTCTCTTTCATTTATAATTTTACTTCTTTGAGTCCTCTCTTTTTTTGGTAAGTTTAGTAAAGTTTGTCTATTTTATCATAAACAAACAAAACCAAAAAAACCAGTTCTTTGTTTCATTGATCTTATCTATTGTCTTTTTAGTCTCTTTCATTTATTTCCTCTCTGATCTTAGTTGTTTTTTTTTTCCTTTCTCTGCTAATTTTGGGCTTACTTTTTTCTTTTTCTAGTTCCTTGAGGTATAAAGTGAGGTTTTTTTTATTTGAAGTTTCTCTTTTTTCTTGTTTTGAAGTTTATTTATTTGAGAGAGAGAGAGAGCTGGTGAGAGGTGGGGGGGCGAGAGAAGGAGGAAGGGAGGGGGAGAGAGAGAGAGAGAGAGAGAGAGAGAGAGAATCCCAAGGAGGCTCCATGCTGTCTGTCAGCATGAATTGTGAGATCATGACGTGAGCTGAAATCAAGAGTGCAACATTTAACCAACTGGGCCACCCAGGTGCCCCTCTCTTTCTCCTTAATGTAGGTGTTAATTACTATAAACTTCCCTCTTAGAACTGCTTTTGCTGCATCTCATAAGCTTTGTTATGTTGTGATTCCATTTTCATTCATCTCATATTTTCTTATTTCTCTTGATTTCTTCTTTGACCTATTGTTTGTCCAGAGGCATGTTGTTTAATCTCCACAATTATTAATTTTCCAGTTTTCTCTCATAATTGACTTCTAATTTTATACCATCGTGATGGGAAAAGATGCTTGATAGGATTTCAATCTTTTCAAATGTGTTAAGAATCATTTTGTGGCCTAAAATGTGATCTATCCTGGAGGATGTGCCACGTGTACTTGCAGAGAACATACTCTCTACTGCTATTGGATGAAATACTCTATACATATCTGTTATGTCCACCTGCTCTAACACGAAGTTCAAGTCCACTGTTTCCTTACTGATTTCATATTTGGAAGATCTGTCCATTGTTGAAAATGGGGTATCAGATCCTCTGCTGTTATTATATTTTTGCCTATCCTTCTCAATCTGTTAATATTTATTTAATGTGTGTAGACACTCATATTTTTGTACATATATTTATAATTATTATATCTTCTTGATGAGTTGACCTTTTTATCATTATATAATGACCATTGTTGCCTCTTTTGACAGTGTTTGGTGTAAAGTCTATTTTGCCTGATATAAGTATAGGCACACCTGCTTTTTTTTGGTTTCCATATTTATGGAATATCTTTTTCTTCCTTTCACTTTCAATCTATATGTGTCCTTAGAGCAGAAGTGAATCTATTGTAAGCAAGATATAGTTGGGTCCTGTTTCAAATCCATTCAGCCACTGTATATCCTTTGATTGGAAAATATAGTCCATTGATTTTTTTAAAATTATTTTTCAGTGTCATTCACTTTTGAGAGAGAGAGGGAGAGAAAGAGAGAATCAGCAAGGGAGGAGCAGAGAGAGGGAGACACAGAATCTGAAGCAGGCCCCGGGTTTTCAGCTGTCAGCACAGAGCTTGATGTGGGGCTCAAACCTACAAACCTTGAGATTATGACCTGAGTTGAAGGGGGACGCCCAACCAACTGAGCCACCCAGGTGCCCCATCCATTGATATTTAAAATAGTTATTTATAAGAATAGACTTACTGTTGACATTTTGTTGATTGTTCCCTGGTGGCTTTGTAGTATGTTTGGTCTTTTCCCCCTCTCTTACTTTCTTCTTTTGGTTTTTGATAATTTTCTATAGCAGTACACTTTGATTTCTATCTCTTTACCTTTTGTATACTATTATATGCTTTTGTTTTTTGGTTACCATGAGGTTTATATAGAGCATCTTATATTTTTAACAGTATTCTAAGATTAATAATAATTTGACTTCAAATGCATAGTAGTACTTATATGTGGCATCAAAAAAAAGTTGAACCCATAGAAACAGAAAAAAAAGTGATTGCCAGGAGAGAGAAATAGGGAGAGGTTGATAGAAAGGTACGGATTTTAAGTCTTAAGATGAATAAGTTCCAAGTATCTAATATATAACATGATGAATATATGTAGTGTATAATTAAAATTTACTAAGGAGCAGAACTTAAATGTTCTCTCTCACACATAAAAGGAAATACGTGAGGTGATGGATGTCATAATTAATTCCACGAGAGGGATCTTTCCACAAGATTACTTATTTAATGCTTATATTAAATCATCGTGTCATACACTTTAAATATCTTACAATTTTATTTGTCAATTATATTTGTCAATAAAACTGAAAAAGTCACCCTACTCTTCTGTTTGTTCTTGATAGAGGATATTAGTTTTCAGCAGGCTATTTCATTATAACTCTAAATAGAAGTCAATACAATTTAATCAAGCTACATAAATCACTGACTTAATGGGACAGTTAGTGGCTTTCCTTTTTTAAAGAAAAACTCAGGGGCGTCTGTTGGTTAAGCAACAGATGTAAGCTCAGGCTCAGTAAACCTCACAGTTTGTGAGTTTGAGCCCTGCTTCGGGCTCTATGCTGACCATTCAGAGCCTGGAGCCTCCTTCAGATTCTGTGTCTTCCTCTCTCTCTGTGCCTCCCTCACTCATGCTCTTTCCCTCTCTCTCAAAAATAAGTAAATATTTTAAAAAAATTTTTAAAGAGAGACTTAGTTGTGAATGTATTGATATTCAAAATGACAACATAAAGATTAGAACAAAAAAATCTGAATTATGATTACTTTTTAAAACTTAAAACATATTGTATATATCAACTCATTTTCAATATATTTTCATTATCACAGACACAATGTGATCTTTAAAAAGTTATTTTATATTCAAGATCTCCATCTGTGAAGTTGGGATAATATTTATCTCATCAGCTATTGTGAACTCTAAAAATGCTGACTCTGAATTAAAAAATTAACATAAGTTTACACCACTTATGTTACCTTATTTAAGAATTCTTTGAAATAATGCTTTTTAAATAATAGATTTATTTATGTTGATCTTCAAGAGAAGCTAGAGGGGGGAAAGGAGAAACAGAAGGGGGAGGTTTTCACTTCTAGCTGGGAATCTTGTTTTTGTATATATACAAATATAATTTACGGTATTTATAAACTCCCACTTTTAGTTAAATATTTAATTCTTATGATTGTAAATTTAATTTAAAAATCTTAAAGATCACAAATCATGTTATATATCATACATTGTTTATATACTCAATACCATATCATTTTATATATTACCAGTTGTCTATTTTTTGTCTCTCAATTCAAAATATATTTTTCATTGCCTGTTATTGCAAATGGAGCTGAGCCTTTTGCATAAATATTGTCCTTTGCTGGCCTCATGTTAAGAATTCCTGCAGCCTGAACAATTTCTCTGATGCCCGGCCCCAGCAGCTTCAGCGGCTTCTCCAAAACCAGGTAAGGGTTCAAGAGGATTTCTATATAAATGAGTGGAATTCCTGGTCAATGGGTAGAAACATCTAGATATGGTCACATAGCTATCTAAAGCATTTGCACCAAGTTACATTCATTCCAGCAGTTAGAACTCCTGTACTGCAAATATTTGCACACACGTGATAGTGTTTAAAACTTTAAACTTTACCAATTCAGTAGATATAAAATGTATCCCACTTTTTAAATTTGAATTTTCCAAATAACAGCTGTCAAACATGTTTTCCTATTTATTGGTCATTCTGATTTCCTCATCTATGAATAGCCTATATATCGCCTTTGCAGAATTATCTATTGCATAGGTTAGCTATCTTTTTCTGAAATGGGCCAAATAATTCAAGATTTATAGGCCAATAGGCAATGTCGTCAACTCTGTTCTTGCCAAAAGGCTGAGACTTTTTTGCATACCATTCTTCACTCACAAGTTTTACACAAGCAGGAAGCAAGCTAGATTTGGCCCACAAGAAATAGTTTGCCAGTCCCTGATCTATTGGGTGGTTTGTGTATTATTAAATTTAAGATTCCCTTATATAATTTGGGCTCTAATATTTCATCAGGAATATAAACTGCAAAATCTTATATTTTATTTTATTATTTTTAAGATTTTTTAAAAAAGTTTATTTATTTTTGAGAGATACAGAGTGTGAGCAGGGGAGGGGCAGAGAGAGAAGGAAACCCAGAATCTGAAGCAGGCTCCAGGCTCTGAGCTGTCAGCACAGAGCCCAGCATGGAGCTTGAACTCAGGAACCACGGATGATGACCTGAGCTACAGTTGGACACTTGACCAACTGATACACCCAGTCACCTCTCTTGTATTTTAATATCTTACTGAGATCTTAATATTCTTACTTCTTATCATGGATTATATTTTTTATGATTTAGACAATTTTATATATTTGATATTATGTTCTTAAATTTGTGGAAATTTTTGTTTTTAATCTTTAATGTATTATTTCTTTTTATCATTGTGGAGTCACTCATTTTATCTTAAATGATCATTTATGCCTTAAGATTTATTTTATATTACTCTAGAAAAACCAACTAACTTTAGCTTAGAATTTACCTTATGTGATTTTTCATTTTCAGATTCATACTATTTCACAAGTATCCTTTCTTAAAGCTTATGAATGAATTTTTAATCCAATCTGACTATATCTTCCCTTAAATCCAAAATTTTATAGCACTTACATTTGTTGTGATTATCAGAGTATTCATTTCCTCACTCATAAAATGGAGACAATAAAATATAAGTCATAGTTAACAATGGGGTTAAATGAGTTAATATGTTCAACATTTAAAAAATTACCAGTCAGATATATGTTTTAAATTTTAAATTGTACATATTATTGTTTTGGCCATCTCATTTTATACTTTCCATTTTCTTTACATTTTTCTGTTATTCCCTCTTCCTTTTTATACTATTCTTAAGATTATTTTAAAGTTACTTTTCCTTCTGTATTGATTAGGAATTATTTATCCTGCTTCTATTCTATTGGTTATTCTTAAAACTTTACCAGGTATCTAACAAAGTATAGAGTTAAACCTTATCTCAAATACTATGAGAAACTTAGAAGTCCTCAAATCCAATGATCCTTCTTTAATTGTACATAATATTGCCTTATAATTTCACATTCTCTTCAAATTATCATTGCTATTATTTCTATAGTATTAATATATTTTAAATTGGCACATAATTACCAATTACTTTGATCACCAATTCTTTTTGTGAATCACTCGCTCCTGTTTTCATATTTCTTCCAGAAAAAAATGCATTTGTAAAAAATTGTTTTGTTTTTTATTTATTTTTGGGAGACAGCGAGAGACAGGGAGAGCAGAGGAGGGTCAGAGAGAGAGGGAGATACAGAATCTGAAGCAGGCTCCAGGCTCTGAGCGAGCTGTCAGCACAGAGCCCGACGCAGGGCTCGAACCCACGAACCGTGAGATCATGACCTGAGCTGAAATCAAGAATTAAATACTCAGCCGACTGAGCCACCCAGGTAGCCTGTCAATTTACTCTAAAAAACAAAACAAAACAAATAAACAAGAAACAACTCTGTATTTTGACAGTGTCTATACCTTTTTGCACATATTTTCTCTCTTTTTTAAAATCATTTTGCTGTACATATGCTAATTTCAGCATCCAAGGTTGTAAATGTCACTTGTTACTTTGGATTGCTCTTATCTAAATATTTTATGTTTTTTTTTTTTTTTGTGACATCACATGCCATTCCATGAAACGTTATCTGTAGGGCTAATATTTTACAAATATACATCCCTAGAGTGCCTGGTATGTGAGTATGTTCTTGATGGCTGGCTTTCTGATGGACTTGACCAATATTTAAAAAGATAGATGCTGACTTGAAGAGGGGAGCAAATGGTGAGGCAGTGAGACATTTCACTGACCCCCAATTACTGTGTGGTAATTGAAAAACACCTCTTTTCCACAAGTTAGGCCAGCATGGATTGGAGATTTTGGGTTTCAAGTATCTTAATGTTGTGTCATAATAAGAATTAGAATTTGGGGTGCCTGGGTGGCTCAGTCAGTTGGGCTTCTGAATTCAGCTCAAGTCATCATCTCAAAGTTCGTGAGTTCGAGCCCCATGTCAGGCTCTGTGCTGAGAGCTCAGAGCCTGAAGCCTGCTTTGGGTTCTGTGTCTCCTTCTCTTCCCTTCCCCCCCTTGAATGCTGTCTCTCTCTCAAAAATAGATAAACATTAAAATTTTTTTTTAAAAAAAGACTTAGAATTCATCAAGTACTATTGGTGCTGGCAATAGGTAGTGCCTTTTATAAGTTTTATATGATTTAGTTCTACTTGTTAAATGATTACAGGAAGAAATATCAGGATATTGATAAGCTATACTACCCCTGTCAGCCTTCTTGAGAATGAAAAATTTACACGTTGAAAATAAAAGCAATTGATGCAAAAAAAGTTAATTTTAGAGGACAATTGAAGTTTTTTAAAAGAACAAATGCAAGTTAGAATACAGAAGAAAACCAAAGATGAGGAAAGAGTGCATATTAATGCATTTCTCAAAATACAAACTGCTATTTTGAAAGATGTCCCACAAATGGCTGTAAAATACACATACATGTTTTATATTGCAATATTGACACTCTTGTGATTGCTTTTATTTAATGTTTATCTCTTCAACTCGAATTTAACCTTCACAGAAGCAAACATTGTGCTTTTCTTTTTCAACCTTTCATTAAATTCTTAGCACAGTGTTGAGTATATTAGAAGGCATTAAGCAAATATTTCTGGAATGAAGAAATAAATGAAATAAATGAGTGAATAAACTGCATGGTTGTAATAAGTCTTTTGGTTTGAAAATGACAAAACTTATTAGGAAAGACATTTTATTCCCAAGGAATTCAAGCACAAATAATAGACATTCAGTGGTATAAAAAGAACTTTCACAAATTTATTAGATCCTTGTGGAAAATCTTCTTGCAATTTACTTTGATTTTTAATTATAGCCTCCTAAAGAATGTTCACTAAATACTTTTTTTTAGGATAGCTTTGTTTATTTAAGCTTTACTATGTATAAGCCTTTCATTTTATTTGCCCTTTCTATTTAAATAAATCTTCCTATTTAAATAATTTAATGGCATGCCTTATAATAAGCCCTCCCCTTGACCTCAACCTGAACACTATTATTTTGGCATATAGCTGTCATTTCTGTGAGTCACTGATTCCTGACGTAAAAATACCATGAGGGAGTATAGATGCACTTTTACATTTTGATCAAAAATTATCCTATTAAACCAACTTCTAAAAGTTACTCTTTGAAAAGATTCCCAATAGAGTTCTTGACAGATATGAGATTTGTCAGTTCTTAGATTTGTTGTGTAGTTAAATATTATGATGAATGTAATCACCTTATTATATTATTTAATAGAAGCACTATTGGAATCAGTTTTTTAAATGTAATTTGTAAAATACACTGAAGCATTAAGCACGTGTTTATACTATCATTATAAATTGCTTTGAATAACCTCTGTTGCTATTTTTATTTCAGAAGCAAGTAGGCTCAAAAATTTGATAGCTGGCCAAAAATAAAATGCTGTATAAGTGATTTTCCAGCTCTAGGAACACAGGTAGAGCAGAGCGAGAGCAAAGGGATTGGTAAAGCCAGTAGCTTGTATTCAGATAGAAACAACACATAATAACATAATTTCATTATTCGCTCAACACCTCCACCTTGGCAGCAAAGGCGAGAGACGACCCAGTACCAGGACCCTTTATCCACACGTCTTAAGTTACATACTGGCTTCTTAAGTCTTCTGTATTCATCTGCTTTAACCCGGATATGTTTCCACTTACAAGTTTCCTAAAGTTAAAAGCTGATTTTACGGTTTTAATTTTTTATATAAGATATTGGATGAGAAGGAGGTTATGTAGAATGTGATGGGCTCGGGGCCCTATAATTTTCTTGGAATCATTCTGCAGAGTCTCTGCACCAGCGGCGCACTGGGGTCACGTGGTGAGCCTGGAGGCAGGGCGAATACGCTGGGGGCGGGCTGGAAGCAGAGCCCGTAGAGGTGGGACAATGAACCGAGCTGATGTCAAAGAAAGGCTTGCAGACTAATCATGACGTCTCAAAATGTGTTAGATCTGTGCATTGCATCAACTATTTCCTAAGTTAATGGCAATATGTCTTCATTTTATTCCCATAACATTAAAGACTAACAGCTAACTACTCATTGGCACCCATTTACTAAGCATTGAAGCATAACAAGCTTTAATTCATTCGCAGACCAGCTTTTTTTTTGATATGCTCATTTTACCTTTTTCTTATAAAATAGAAGGTATTCCTTCAAGTTATAAATCTTGAGGGGGTAATTATTGTTCCTGTTTTCTTCCTTTCATGCCAGATTTCACAAGTGGTATTCAAGGTTTTCCAAAAAGGAGGTTTTATTCCCATTGTCACTAAATACAATTTCCAAACATGTTGATAACTGCCTTAAGTCAGATATTTGTAAATGTCACACGTGGGTATCATTTACTTTTAAAAAGTAACATTTACTTTAATGAGCTTGAGTAACATTCAAGTAACATTTACTTGAATTCAAAGTAACATTCAGTAAGATGTTTACATTTACTTCTGTAGAAGAACAATTAGTCGTTAGATGCTTTTAGAAATTTTCTCTATGGGAAAGCAAAATTTAGTATTTGAGGCTTACACTGAAAAATATCGTAATAATAGAAACCAAATAAGAGAGACTAAGAACTTTAAAAACAAAATTGGACAGAATTTGAATCTGATCCTGTGATACATTAAAATTAAGCCTGGATAGCTAAAAGCCAGCCAATACAGGAAGGGGGCATTTGGAGACTTTGGAAATATTGCTGGCTCTCACACATTTTCAAAAAAGTTGTTTTGTAAAATTATGCTAAGTCATGACCTCATAAAAAGACTAAATTAATATTCAAGTTGACTTGAAAAATAATTTAATAATATCATAGCAAGTAGGAGCAGTTTTTTTGTGTGTGGATGGCCAGTGAGGATCGTATAGGAGTTAGAACTTTGGCAAAGAGAGAGCACAACCAATATACTGATCTAGGGGTTGAAAATAATTTACAAAATTAATTTAATAAAACGCTTAAAACAGTAGCTAACAGTTACTAACACAACGACAACAAAGCTGTTTGTGCTTGGAATTAATGACACATTTAAGCCCAAACTGAATTAATATAAAAATAATAGGCAATGAATTGATATCTGACATAAAGTACATTAAAAATTAATGTTCACATTGAAGACCTAAGGTCGCGACAACATCTCCAAAGACCTTTTCACTTTCACTTCTCAGTTGTGTCGAATGCAGCTCATTGTGGCTTTTAATAAGATGTCAATCATAATATCCAAAATATTTCTTAAAGTAGAACACTGCATTTCCCCTACAACGCCAGATAAAATAGTTTAATGTATTTATTTTAACAAAAGTCTGTGGTTACTAACTCTGAACTATAGAGCAGGTTTTGTTTCTTTAATTTCTAGCACTAACTGAGGTTCTTAGAGGTATCTACAGCTGATGTTTGATTCGCCATGCTGTTCCTGAAAAGAACAATATATTTATCCTGAAAGTTTTACTGTAATTCACCCCTAAAATTTACTTTATATGGAAAAGTTTCATCATAAAAACATGTCCACTATTTATATATGTCAAGATTGATTTGACTACATTTTGTAGAACGAGCACAGGTTTTTATATCAGACAAGCTGGCTTTCAACATCTCATTTACACTGTGACCTTGAGAACGTTACATACCTTCTATGAGCCTCGAGTCCTAAATTACAAAATGAGAACATCACCTCAAGTCTCAAACGGCAGCATAAAATTAAAAAAAAAAAAAAAGGCTAGTGCCATGTGCCTAGTACCAGGCCAGGCATAGGGTAATCCACTAGGTGTTCATGATTTTTTTTCCCTCTTTTTCCCATTCCTGATATATTTTGGCTACTTGAAGATTAGTGAAAAAATATAGAAGAAGTTACTGGAATAAATCAGCTCCACTAGAAAGCTCATTATGTTGCAGGCAATAGTGACAGATTCCCAAAGTGACATTCAAGAAGATCAAAAGATTGGTTTTAAAAATGTATTTACATAGTATAATTCATATGCAGGAAAATATTTTTCAGGGAAATGACAAAAAAAAACTGAATAAGATAATCCTGTGTGTATAGTTTAATTCGTAAAAATGAAAAAAATACCCAATTTTTTTGAATGTTAAATGTTCATGGACAGGTAACAGAAACCAAACTATTTCATGTGGGAATCTAGATCAACATGAAAATATATCAAAATAGAGTTTCTGTAAAGGAAAAAGCCATTTTTATAATGGGGTTGATAATAATTAGAAGTTCCTATTATTTGTCCATGAAATCTCCTAACAAAGGTGCTACTTCAGACAGGATTCTAGAACTTGGCACATAAATTGTAACTTTTTCATTCCCCACTACTTTTAACCTTCTTGTAGCTCCACTCACTCAGACAACCTCACATATACATACACAATATTAAAAACACACATGGCTTTAAAGCAGAAAATTCATTTTCTACAACAAAAGCAGGACACCATATTTATACCCGATGTTCTTAGTCACGGAAATGGATAAGCCTCATGGAGTTGCTAATTCACATACATTATTAAGTTCAACCTTTCGAAAGGTGTGTCTCTAGGAGGATCTGTTTGATCATGTGCAAGAATTCTAAGGCATTATAAGTAGTTGTTCCACAGGATGAGTGCTGCCCTCACAATGATACACTCTTGATACATTTAACAAGTCTTTAGTCTTCACATGCCACCAGACAGACCAGGGAGACATTCATAGTCTACAGGTGGTTGGCTCAAAGGTCAAAAATTTTGTTTAAAAAAAAACGTTTATGGAATAGCACCATAGAAAGTCTTTCGGAAACAAATCCTTTTTCCCCACATGGCATTTTAAAAAATCTGAATCCCAAGGAGAAAGAGAGAGAGGAGGGAGAGAGAGAGCGAGAGCGAGAGCGCAAGAAAGAGAGAGATCTTTCAATGACTACATGGCCTACTTCCACTTTGTTTCATTTTTTTTTTAAATACAACATTAACTGTGACGTCAGCAATAACAACTACGACAGATTGACAACAACAGAAAAGACGGTAGCAGCTCTGGTGACTTGAGAATGGACCATCCAGGCAGTCACTTAGAAGAATTCTGTTCACACCTGTTGGGAGTTCTCTCGTGCAGTTCCTAGGACATCACAGCACTTCTTAAGTTTGGTGTGAAAAGGGAGCACTTTCACTGAAAGAACTTGGTTTACCAATTGGATGGGCATTTCCCAGCATTTAAATAAATGATGTCTAGAGATTAACTGCAATGATGGACACTACTGACATTTCCAACTTGTCAAAATGCCAGGAACATGAAGTGGTCACAAGATCATTTGTGTCTCATTGAATCTGGCCTGCAAGTGAAAGTAACAAAACCGAAGTACTCCAATTTCCAAACATCGGACACACCCACAAGTAAAGTACAAAGCACCCTCAAAAGACTCCCATTTCCCAACATCCTCTAAGGATCCGTATCCAGGATACAATGCCAAAGCAATTATCCTCAGACGCAGGAAGAGGGATTTTCAGTTTATGACCAGCAAGATCATTTTATTTCTCCCAAATCTTGAAAAATTCAAAAAGAACACTGCAAGGTCACAGACCCTGAATTGAACTGCCTGAATTGCAAGGCATCTACGTCAAGCTGTCAACAAAAGCTTGTGGAGTCTTCTTGAAGTAACATGACACCCTTTCGCCAGCTTTATTTCGATTTATACCGTCAAGCATGGGAGTTCTAGTCTCCTGGTAATGCTGATCAGAAATAGCCAAAAACTTCTCTTGTAGTGCAGAGATAATTCTGGTCTTACAGTTTCCTTCCGTTTAAACTCATTATACAAAACATTAAAAAAAATATGTCTTCTCGCCATTATGCACATTCCTTGATGTTCCAATAGAAGTTTTGGTGTTATTTTTTGGTATGCATGGTGTCTGGATATCTAATGCTTTTGTATCTTATATGAAATCCTTTCTTGTTGATTGTGTCATCAGTGTGAAAATGAATTAAAACCGCATCCCCAATGGAGTGGATTTCTTCTGGTGGCTAAGGACAAAAAAGAAACAAACAGGCAAATAAAACAAACAGAATGAGTCATTTTTTTCTTCATTGAAATTCATGTTTGAGGTTTTTGGGGGGAGTGCCGTACATATGACTTAATCTTCTCAACAACCTTGAACAGTGAACATGAGTGACTTCTTCATTTTACAGAGGAGCAAACGTGAGTTTCAGAGAAGCCAATGACATGCTCAAGATCATACTTATGCAATGATAGCTGGCTTGGAACAGAAGTGTGTTTTCAAGTTCTGGAACTTGGTGTGTGTGTGGTTTTTTTTTTTTCCCCTAAAACTTTAAGTTAAGTTCCCTTGATTTATAAATAAATAAGGTGTGAGGTTTAAAGAGCATAAAGATATATCAAATTTGTTTCAGAAGGTTCTCTGAGGTAGAGACAGTTCTAGAATCCAAATCATCCATTCCTTCCTGTTTTAATAATCTAAATACCAAGAAACTTTTTTGTTTCATTGCAGCTGATATTTGGGCAGGAGTTCAATAGTATTTGTGTCCAGTATTATTTAAGAAATAGACACTCATAGACCAAAAAAAAAAAAAAAAAAAAAAAAAAAAGGACTAATGTCTTCTGAACAAAATAAGTCTTCAGAAAACAACTGGATATTTATCCAGGGAGTCCTAGGGGGGAAAAGTATTGAGGAAATCTTAAGCTTTCTTTTTTCTTATTTTTCATGGTGACACCCTGTGACTCTTATCTGGCACTCTGTCCCATGCACGAGTGACACACGCAGCAGAACAACATTCTGGTCGCGCTAGGCCCACACACCAGGGTGGACCCCACCGCTCCGCCAGTGGATTCATTGAGAGGAAAATGTCAATATGAATTGTGTGCCTGTTACTTTTCCTTTATGCTCTAATTTAGAAAGTTTACCAATTGTCAAAGTTGTGTGTTTAAATTTATTGCCTTTAGATTCTTAAAGGTTTAAATATTGATGACACAATAAGAACATGAATAAAAATGTTAGAATGTGGACAGTAACAGGAAATTACAGCTAAGTTCATCCCTCTCATGCGAAATTACTGAGAAAATTCACTAGAGATGGAGAAGTAAGGGAGAAGAGGCATGGTATAATTTGTCAAGTCCATAATAATACGATGTAACCTTTTTTTTTGTAAAAACGTTGCCAACTTCTCTATGGTACACATAACAATCATGAATCACTGGGCTTTTTTTTGTTTTTTTAATCTGGCTATGATATCCTATTGGTACAGTATTTACCCCAGATCCACAGAATCGACCAAGCCCCACTGCTGTTGAATCGACACCATCAAAGAGCTCGACATAGTCATAGCCACAGTCAGCTTCTTCCTCCACTTCAAAGGTCGGGAAGGATAACTCCAGGCGGGAGCCGCGCTCTGACACTACCAGCCACTCACAGTCGACCTGGCCTGGGTAGTTGTTATCACCAAACTGAGCATGCGAGTATAGATCTCTGGGTTTCGGGTCAGCTTTTAGTCGGCCGCCACACTCTGCTCGGAAAAGAAAAAGAAAAGAAAGCCAGTGAGCTTTCACAAGTCCATTTTCAAACTTAATGTAGTCTGACCCTTCTCTAACTTCCGAATTCATTTTCATCATCAGATGTGTTTCCCATAACTGTGCAGTCTGTGCAACGGTTGTTGATGCAGGCACTACGCACAGACAACTGGGTTGGCATATCCCCTCCAGCACCTACAGTCTGTTACTTTGGATTAGGGATGCCATTTCTCTGATCCACAGGGTAAAATGCAGAGGATAACAATAGTAGCCATCTTAGTGGGTTTTGAGAATTTAATGAGTACATGAAAATCACTTTAAACAGTGCCTAGCATATAGTAACTCTTAATAAATATTTTCGTTATACATGATACTGTTTGTAGTCACAAATAACTATTTTTATAGAAAAAAAGGTCAGTATCTTAAGTCAAGTTCTTAATCAATTAAGAACCCAGAATCCAAATGAATAAGAAATAACTTAAACGTCAACAAAATATAAGACACCTGGGTAGCTCAGTTGGTTAAGTCTGCCTCGGTTGTGGCTCAGGTCATGGGGTTTGTGAGTTCAAGCCCCACATTGGGCTCCCTGCTGGCAGTGTAGACCCTGCTTGGGATTCTCTTTCCCTCTCTCTCTCTCTGCCCCCCCCACACTCTCTGTCTCTCTCTCAAAAATAAATAAACCTTAAAAAATCAATAAAATGTATAAAATTCCTATGTGTGTGTGCGATACAGAACTCTACATAGATTATACACAACAGTTTGATTTAGTAGAAATATTTACTTAACTTGGTTGGAAAAAAGATACACAAATCCTTAACAGCAGTTAGCTTTGTAGTTCCAGAAGCTAGTACATATATTTTGTGTTTGTAATAAATAAAAAATTTAAATGCTCTTTTCACAGTTTCTTTTTTAGAGAGATACTAATAAACATACAGATTACCAGTTATTACTTTTGTCACTAGAGATAAATATACCAACTAAATAGATAAGTATGCATAAAAATTTATAGCTAGTGTAATTTAGAAATAAAAGTTTTCAAGAAATTTTCTCAGAAACTTTGTAATCCTAGCCCAGACGCCTCCTAATAACTAGGGATTATATCGATTACTATCCCTAATAACTAAGGATTACATTTATTGTTATGGCAGAGGGTCAGGGGCGAAGGAGAAAAAAGAGAGATATTAAAAATGTCAGTAGAAAGTAGAGTTTCTTTCTATGTTTGTCAAGCACTGAGAGATTCCTGGGAAGCCATAATTTCAGTGCTAAAACTGGGAAAGTCCTAGGAAAACTGGAATAAGTCGAGAGGGAACAAAAACAAAAATGCAAGATGGAAAGATGCGGACAAGCCAGGACTCGAGCTATCAAAACACAACTGTGACAGTCTCCCGGTCCTCTGTGACCCAACTGTCCCAGGGAGTACCCTGTGAGGAGGGGTGATGCAATCACCAACTCTTAGCTGGATTTTTCAGGTCTGGGTTTAGTTTACCCACACTGTGGTTTGGTGATTTTAAATAACAAAATATTTCTGAATCTCCAGGATGGAACCCCCATTCAGATGTGTCTAAACACATGTAGGCTCAACCAAACCTATGGGCACGAAGACATTTAGATTCATGTGTGTGGCTAATAGTGAAAGAACTTCCAACTGGAGTTTCAGTCATGAGAATGACTCCCCCCCAGGCTATGCTCCATGATGAATGTAAATGTCCCTCTGTGTTCCAGGTGGCAGGTGCAGCCTTCGCAATCAATATGGGTGCTACCACTGCAAAGGCAAACGTGCCCGAATCGCCCAAAAGCTGGCCTCACCTCCTGAATATTGTCTCTTGAATCCTACAGACTGTGAGCCCAACATCCTACCCTTCCTACTATGGTCCTCTTCTCATTCCAAAAACTATTTTTTCAATGTTTATTATTTATTTTTGAGAGACAGAGCATGAGCAGGGGAGGAACAGAGAGAAAGGGAGACACAGAATCCAAAGTAGGCTCCAGGCTCTGAGCTGTCAGCACAGAGCCCATGAGGGCTGGAACTTACAAGCTGTGAGATCATGACCTGAACCGAGGTCAGATGCTCAACCGACTCAGCCACCCAGGTGCCCCTCTAATTCCAAAAATTATTGTCCTTCCCTTGTGACAGAACTCTGCAGCCAAACTACGTGGGTCCAAATCTGAGTTCTGCCTTCATCAGCTGTAGGACTTTATCTGACACTCCGTTTCTAAGGATCATACACAGTAGTCACGTCATGGGGTCTAGATGAAGAGGGAATGGGTTAAAATCTGTAAAATGCTTGAAACATATCGGGGACATAGGAAAGGTCGTATTAGTGTTCGTTACCACCATTATTGCCATAATTTTCCAGTGAGAACATCGAAATGCCATCATCTGTGCTGCTAGGGATCCATTCAAGTATGAAATGAAAGGCCAGAAAAATGCAAAACAGTTTAAAACACTATTAATCTACTATCATAATGGAAGACTTATACTTTTGAAGGCCAGTAAAATATTTTGTGAAAAATATTTCCAAATGTAATATGTAAATGGATAAACCAGTGTAGTGTAATCTCATTTAGAGAATTTTTTAAATTCTACCTGTTCTCAAAGTTTGATATAATTGCCTGATTTGTTTTGGTTTCAACGTTTTACAAAACTTTTATTCCACAGCCAGGAAACTGAAGGCACTGACTGTGAGTTACAAAGAAGGCTTTAGTGTCAATGTGCCTGCTTTATAGAAACAAAGTAGCAAGACAAAGACCAGGATCCAGAAGAGACAATTCTCTGCCAGTTTCAACTTCCAACAAAAGTCAAGGAGGAAATGAAGTAGTTGAACGAAATGGAAAAGGAGGGGAACCTGGGTGTCTCTGTCGGTGAGCATCCAACTTCAGCTCAGGTAATAATCTCACCATTCGTGATTCAAACCCCACTTCAGGCCCTGTGCTGACACCTCAGAGCCTGGAGCCTGCTTCAGATTCTGGGTCTCCCTCTCTCTCTTTCTGTCCCTCCCCAGCTCACATTCGGGGTGTGTGTGTGTGTGTGTGTGTGTGTGTCTCAAAAGTAACCATTTAAAAAAATTAAACAAAAATGGAAAAGGAGATTTCATGAAACCATTGTGAATCTGAAAATGACAGTGAGGAGTTATTATTGGATTTTATTGAAAATGTCTATAAAATTTCAAAATAAATAAATTACATTTAAGGGTGACTTAAAATGTTTCAGAAAGTTCGCCTGTTTTCATTTATCTGTTTCAGAACACAACTGCATTCCTATAGATCACTGCTCAAAATAATAAATCTGGAATTAATGATCCAACCATGACAAAGAGAGAGAGAGACAGAGATAGAGACAGAATTTAGTCCACAGGATAAAAATTTTTAAGAGCAAACACTTGAATGTTATATGCATAAGAGGTGTGATTTTAATATGCCCTGAGAGAAATTCCATGAGCAGAAAATAACAGCTGGAATGACGGCCATTGCTTATGAGTGTCTTTGAGAACCCTTGTGTCAATTCTTCAAAAATCTAGTTCATATATTATTTAATATGGTCCCTTTAAAGGGTGTTTTTAAGTATATACACTCCCTGCAAACATTCTGTTCATTTACTAGGTTGGAACAATATAAAAGTAGTGTTGCATGTTAGCAGTATTGTTTTTAAATCATTTGTCTGAATATACTTTATAGGCTGCCAGAACCTCTTCTACAGAATTCTGGAAAACGAAAATAAAGCAGCATAAGAAAGGTGACAAGAAGTGACAAGAAGCCTGGGGGTGGCTTTCATTTTAATTTGGAAAGACACGATTGTTTGGTTCCTGATAAAGTATTAAATTCCCAAAGAGGTCCTGTAACCTGACCTATAAATGCTTTTAGTGGGCATTCTAATTTAATCGACTTAGATCAAAATAATTCCCTTGCTAAATTAATAATGTATTATTTGATTTTCTTAAATGTCATTGATAAATAGTATGATGTTGTGTGCTACAGGAAAGAAGTCCTACCAGACAGGCCATGTTTTATTTTATTTATTTTCTTAATATTTCAATATTTTATTTAAATTCTATTTCAATATTTTATTTAAATTTATTTTATTTAAATTCTAGTTAGTTAACATATATTGTAATATTGGTTTCAGGAGTGGAATTTAGTGATTCATCACTTACATACAATACTCAGCGCCCATCACAAGTGCCCTCCTTAATGCCAATCACCCATTTTGCCCGTCCCCCCACCAACCTCCCTTCCATCAACCCTCAGTTTGTTCTTTGTAGTTAAGACCCTCTTATGGTTTGCCTCCTTGTCTCTGGTTTTTTTTTTTTAATGTTTATTTATTTTTGAAAGAGAGACAGAACACAAGCAGAAGAGGGGCAGAGAGAGAGGAAGACACAGAATCTGAAGCACGCTCCAGGCTCTGAGCTGTCGGCACAGAACTTTAAGATCATGACCTGACTGAAGTCAAACACTTAACGGACTACCCAGGTGCCCCGGTTGGGCCATGTTTTAAGACACTGTTTTCTGTCTACGTTTCCCTCTTTTTCTGTATTATAGCCATATCCTCTGAGAGAATACACAGGATATTGTTTTACTGAAGGATTTGTTTCCTTTAATAAGTTTATTTAAGGGTAGTGTAATACCATTTGTTATCTGATTACAATATACTTAGAATTTGGACCTACTATCAGAGAGTAAAAAGGACTCTTCCCAATAAAGTCCATTCCTCATGGTTTTTTTACACAGCATTACTTGTGAAAAAATAGCCATAAAACCATATCAGAGCAATCACTTTCTTTCAAAATTCATGGTATTAGAAACTTGTAGACAAAATTCAAATTCTATCCAGAAATAGATATACATTTACTCAAGCAAATGAAAGTGTGTGTTTCAGTTTCAGGGCCCATCAATAAGAGTGAAGGTACTCTAGAAGGCAGTTAAATAATGAATACATGTTTTATACATGTAGCAAAAATTGCTTGATGTGGTACTGGACTTGGTCGTCTTGTCAGTAGAAATTGACCGAAAAAGGAAAAGTACAGAAACTTCTGAAAATGAAAAGTTTTAACTTCTCGGACTGTAGGCTGTCCACAAGACAGGAATTCCTTCTATTTCCTTACGAAAGCCCACAAATTGCTAAAATTTTTGCTATAAATTACCAATACCATACAGTATATCCAAAGTAGGTGCCAACTAAATATGTGATGAAAGACTGGAATAAATTAACTTATTAAAGAGAAAGTTCTGAGGAGAGGTAACTAGGAGGCAGTACCTAAGATGATTTCAGCATGTGTGGCTACTACAAAGTAACAGTATAAAACAGATTTTCCCAGAAAAGACACCTGGTTAAGTGAGAACAAAGATTTATGCATAAAGAAAGCAAAAACACAAAGAGATACTATCAAAAATTTTGAACAACAGCAAATGAGTAGGAGTTAAAAAGCCAGGATTCTCATACCAAGTATTCCTTTTTTTCTACTTCAGGCATTTAAGTTTTAATTCAAAATCCTTAACTGTGAGAGGACAGGGCTGGATTAAATGATATCTAGGACACATTTGAACCTAACAAAAATGTGTCTCAGGCTACTCAGTTGGGTGTTTGAATGGATGTGAACAGAAGACGGAGATAAAATGAGCCTAGTCAGTTACATACTTTGAACAGAGGAACATAAGGAACATAAGGAAAAGTTCAATCTCTACCTATTGCTTCAACAACAGTGACCAGTTTAGTATTGGTTTCCTTCCTAGTCTGAAACTTTTACATTCAGAGAAAATATACTGTGGCGGAAAGTATGTGAGCTTTGGAGAGAGTCAGAATAAGGACTAAATTCAGGCTTTGACATAATCTTAGAAATCTCTAAAAATTAATTAATAATCCATACTCTCAATTTCTGTCTCTGAAGAATGAGGATAATAATACATCATATAGCCTTGTGTGGGCTCAATATACGTAAAGTGTATGTCAAGTACGTGTGTGTGTCTAAATGCCAAGTGCATGCTATTTATACCATCAGGTCTCGATGTGTGAGCTCATTTAGAAATCAGAGCCGAACAATGAGTTCTTAATGGTTACATAAACACTGCATAGAGGGTCCATGAGCAGAGGCCAGGCAATATTAAGGAGTCGTGGACTTTTACAGCTATAAGAAACTTAAATAGTATTTTACAGCTGAGGAAACTGAGATCCAAAGGAAAGATCTTTTCCAAAGTTCTCAGCTAGGTCACGGCATAATTAGACCAAACCCCAAATGTATCAACGTACTGGAACATAATATAATTCTTAATCCTCCTACTTACCAAAGGTAAAAAGATATATTATAAGATACTCTAAAAGCAAGTTTTTATGAACGTAAGAAAGAAGAATTCATAGCTAGGAAAGTTAAAATTATTATGCAATCAGCTATTTCAAGAACTTTGAAAGCATACTTTTATACTGCACTCTTGGAACTTATGATAGCCAGAATATTAAAGTATATATATAAACTCTGTGCTGTCAGAAAAATATTGATGAGGTAACGGGATTCCAATCATTCCACTTCTTCAATGCATAACAACTAATCAGGAAAATATTTAAAGAGTAAATGTCAAATGTGTGGAAAATCATTAGTATGAAATTTCTATAGTCCACAAAAGATTTTTCTCAACCATAATACATATACATATATATATAATATTTTATATATATTTACACTAATCTGAGAAACAATTTGAATTACTAATGAGTCCAACCATTCCTAGTATGAATTAGACCAATATTTTGACAATATTCACTTTCTCACATACAGACTTCAATATAAATCTAATGCTCATAATAAAATGTATTAAAGTAGAAAATAATATTGGATAATAGAATAATTAAAATTCTGATTTCTCACACAATAAAAAAATAAAACAAAAATCAAGAAACCATGATGAAAATTACTACACTCAAATTGTTTCCTGGTAAAATATGAATGGTATTTCTACTGTGTTTTACACCAAGATGGATTTCTACCAGGCAGTCTAAATAGTTTATGCATTGAGACTGCCACTAGGTGGCACCATAAGCTAAATGACTTTAGGAAACCACAATCAACTGATTTTTTATTTTTAACTGAATGAAAAAAAGGACATTTCCTAGACATTTATAAACTATATAATTAGGCTGGCTCCAGGTTACAAAACTGTTATTCTACATTTTTGCCTAAAATTTTCCATATTTTTCTAAATTCTATCTTATTTCTTGAAGACTTCCATTACAAAATCAAATTAGGGATTAGGATTAGGAAAAAGATTGTGTTGCATATATCAAATAAGGTGAAAAACAAATGTGGCTCTGTAAAACAGAGAGATAAATCTCAAATCAGAGATTTATAAAAATATATTAATTCAAAAGCTAGGTAACCAGGTAGGATGTTAGAGAAAACACAATTCTTGAGTACTAAGTTATAGATTTTTAACTGTTAAACAAAACATTTAAATCAAACAGCTGAATTTAATATGGAGCATATTATACAAATATTGAGAGAGAATTCTACCTGATCATACCGCACTGAGTATGAATCAGATCAAATTATTGCATTTCTTTGTAACCTTCAACAACTACAAAGATAGGTAGGATGTGACACTGGTCTCAAATATTTGACAAAGTGCTTCATTAAGATTTCTTCTGCTGTACTCAGAGATCCGTTCATGTTCCTGTTATAGGATCCGCTGCATTCCCTGGAAGAGAAACCTAGAGCTTCGTCAGGAAAGAGAAACGTGGCCCTAACTTGCTGACCTGTAGAATGTGTGGCTTGAAAGCCTTTTCTCTGAACAGATGCATCAGAAATGAACCGAACGAACATTTTATTTCCGGTAGCCACAAGGGGCTCTGGTATCTTGTTGCCACAGAGTCGTCCAAGAATTGGTGACTTTTCTGTTTCTCCATCAAATACTTCCAAGTGATCATAAGCACACTCTTGATGCTGCTCAATCTCAAACTCACTAAAGGCCTAG
>PISW01003907.1:168397-186675 GCA_004023785.1 Mungos mungo
AAAAAAAAAAAAAAAAAAAAAAAAAAAAAAAAAAAAAAAAAAAAAAAAAAAAAAAAAAAAAAAAAAAAAAAAAAAAAAAAAAAAAAAAAAAAAAAAAAAAAAAAAAAAAAAAAAAAAAAAAAAAAAAAAAAAAAAAAAAAAAAAAAAAAAAAAAAAAAAAAAAAAAAAAAAAAAAAAAAAAAAAAAAAAAAAAAAAGGGGAAGAAAAACAAACAAAAAAACACATATCACTCAAAATGGGTTCTTTCCTTTGGAGCAGAAATACAGATCAATAAAACATGCTCAGGACATATAAATAAAGTAATCCATATGGAACATTATTGAAAGTATGAAATCAATGGAATGTAAAATCTCTGCAAAAACATAAGGAGGAAAACAATGCAATGACTCCAGGTGAAATTCTACTATTGGACTACTTCAACTAAATCTACTACGACACTCTACTCCAAAATATAGACAAATTATAATCACAAAGTGATATTTTATTCTGAATACAATTCTAAGTTTATACTGAATTCATCAGAAAACAATCATGTTCTAAAAATTGAATCCTCTGGTTTTGATGATCATAAACTACTGAACATTATCCCACCTTGGATATATTTTGTGTGCAAGTACCTTGGGATGCTTAAAATAAGCAGAAAACCTCATAAAATTATTGTTATATTTTCACAAAAATTAAGCACAGGAAATCTTAGTGGGATAACTGAAACAAAGGGAATTTTCATTATATACTTCTTTATTTAGATCCTATAAACCCATATTATTAGAGAATCCTAACATGATTTTAGGCTATATTACTTTTAATTTACTTTTAAGATAGATGGTACACTTATTCTAATATTCAGTCTTGCGAAGTTTTGTATGCCTTTAAAAATTATTTTAATTTTCCTGTGTAGTAAATTTTATGTATGGGTTTAATCAACTTCTTGTTTTAATACTTCTTGCAAGAATTACTATCAAACTCCACTCACTGGACCAGAAACCAGTGTTAGTGGAAGACTTGCCCTCACGTAGCACACCGTCTGCACTTGTAGCTCATCAGTCAGCCAGCGGCCTCACCTCCATGCTTTGACAAGTTAGAGAAGCAAGTTCTTAAAATGAAAATTCATTAAATGTATAACACATTAAACATCACAAAGGAATGTGTAATCAAGCCAGACTGAAAATAGTAATGTCCAAACTATTAATAATTCAAGGAATTCTAAGTTATTTGCCATCGCCAATTAGGCATTTTCCTTTCCCTAGAAACCATCATGCTTTCAAGAAGTGAACTATCACTTCTACTGAAGTCTATAGAGCAAAGCTAAAACAAAATAATAAGGAAAACAATGCTGAAGAAATACAGTGATTACTCAAAACAGTCACTTATTTTGCTGTAGTCTTTGCAGCTTAAAATATTTGCACAAAACATGGTGCCTGGGTGGCTAAGTCGGTTAAGCATCTGACTTCGGCTTAGGTCATGATCTCGTGGTCTGTGAGTTAGAGCCCCACATTGGGCTCTGTGCTGACAGCTCAGAGCCTGGAGCCTGCTGCAGATTCTTTGTCTCCTTCTTTCTCTCTCTGCCCCTCCCCTGCTTGCGCTCTGTCTCTCTCTCTCTCTCTCAAAAATAAAAAAAACATTATAAAAATTTTTAAATAAAAAATACAGAAAAAGATGGATATATGGAGAGAAAATAGTATCTTGAAACATGGCCTGTCTGGGGCACCTGGGTGGCTCAGTCGGTTAAGCATCCGAATTTGCCGCACGTCATGATCTCACAGTTTGTGAGTTCGAGCTCTGAGTCGGGCTTTGTGCTGACAGCTCAGAGCCTGGAGCCTGCTTCAGATTCTGTGTCTCCTCTCTCTGGCTGTCCCCTATTTGTGCTCTCTCTCTGTCTCTCAAAAATAAATGTAAAAAAAATTTAAAATATATTTGCACAAAACGTTTTACATACCTGTTTTGAATGCAATTTGGTGAAGTCATCACAATTCTAAGTTTAATTAAGACCCACATTTTTGTAACATGAAAGAAACATTGACCAAGAATGGCTCTTCTTCAGTGCTGGCCACAATTATCTATCCCTTAACACATTGCCATCCACTATCACTGACTTGGGAGGAGTAAGGGAAGAAATGAAAGAAGCAGTTTATATTAATTAGGGAGCAGGAGAAAGGAATGAAAAATACTTAAAAGAAGAAACAAAGAAGAGAAAGAGGTCTGATCTCTACTGTTGTATTCCACTGCATCCTACTTAGAAGTGCAAAGTAAAATGTTATAACCGATAAGCACTAGAGAGTCATTATGTATAAAAGGAATGTTCATTGCATTCTACCAAAGACACTGGATAGTGCAGGAAAGATTAAATACAGCACAAAGACTCTTACTGGAAACAAACCAACAAAAAACAGTGCAGAAAAACCCAGGGAACGAGGAGACCCTAGCAGAGTGTATTTCTCGTGAAGTACAACATTCAAAGCAGGTGGTCCCTGAAGTCTGCCCCTATTTCTCTCTGCAACGCAGTGGCAGAGAATGCAGTAGAGTGGACGCAGTAATGAGTGATAGAGAAGACTCTAAATGGATGGACGTCCATTCATTTACTTATCTATCTACTCCACGTTTATGGTCAACTCCTTGGATGGAAACGCTGTAAAAGGGGAAGGTCAAAACTTCAGGTTCTCTGCCTCTCCTGACATGGTCCTCAGTCAGCTTCTACGACCATTGTGCACACACACACAGTCTCAGTATCAGTTTGTGACTGTTAAGAAACCAATAGGAGAAATAGGCTTATCCACACTTAGAATTTATGAGGATTAAATATAAAACCAAGCTTCTGAATCCTAAGACCCATGTTATTTCAAGAAGAAACAAACAGTGTTTCAGGAAAATGACAACATCTGAAAACCATTGCATGTTGAACGATTATCTCTTCTGAATGTGATTTAGTCATTCATCTATAAAGAGCAGAAATCTACTGTGTAGAAGAGAAAATTGTAAGGCCGAGGGCGGCACTCTAAAGCGTATCCTGTGAGTAAAAGTAAAAATGGGATCAGAATTTACAGACCACACATGTTCAGTCCATTGAAAAGTGAGTGAATGAGATAACTAAGTGACTACTTCAATCCTTAATGAAATGCAGGGTGTCTGGAGTGAATCACAACATCTGTTTTACAGAACGGAGCAACACCACACGGAGTGGCAGAGCGCCTGTGGGCTGGGGGCATCCGGACACCTGGTCTGGAGCCAACTGGGTCCCGCTTTTTATCAAATTACTAATGGAATCAGACCGGCTCTGGAAGGGCCAAATTAGGCAAAGGTTTTGCAGCTGACATGTTCTCAAGTGATGCAAACAATTCTCCTTCATTAAGGTCTTAGTGACTTTTCCTCCTGGAATTGGTAGCAGCCAGTTAGTTCATCTGCAAAGATTGGGTGGTCCTTTTCCAGAAGTCAGTCTGGCCATAATGCTTCCACACAAGCAAAAGCATGACCAATTCACAGGCTGAGATCTCATAAATCTGGCCCTTAATATCACAGAGATATCCACATCTAGAGACCTCCATATATAGTGACATTGCCTCAATAAAAAACATTTCTAGGACATAGAAAGGTATTACAGGGGTCCATGGGACATTGGGAAAACCTCAAAAAATATTTTTGTATAATTCCCAAAAGATACAGTAAGACACATAATTTATTGCTTTCTTTTATGATGCGTCCTGAGCCGCGAATATCGATATCTCAATAATGCAGAACATGGAGCTTTCTGGCCACCAGGAATCAATGTCACAGAACTGCTTCACCTCGCACTCCCCCAAAACACTTAAAATCCCCAAACCTCCTTCAACTACACAACGGTAACAGGAAAGCTAAGCGAAGCTGATGTGTGAGGCTGTAAAAAAGTCTGATTTCTGCTGGAACACTGCCCTCCTTTTGGTCCTTTAAAATATTTTTCTTAAGTATTTATACTAAAATGTTATAGACATTTTAGTAGTCAAACATTTAAACCTTACTCATCCCATGATTATATTTCTATGATTTTAAGGTTACTAATCCAAGTTTAGAAAAAAAAGGAGCAAATAACCATGAGCTCTCATCAGAAATACTAATGCATTTCCCACCAGGCAAACCAAGAGATTAAGGAGTCTCATTCAAAAGAAATAAAATTGAATTCTCATTTTGGACTTTGGAAAGAATAACTATGTGTTTCTGGAACACCCAAGCAAGCCTAATCTACCTAGCTGGCCACCCGCCAGGCTTTCATAGGCAGTCTCACATGCACATCTGTAGAGGTGCTTTTATTGAAAATACAGGTGCTGGTAAAGGGTCAGGTCATTCAGAGTCACCACGTACATGCACAAAGGACAAGAAAATCAAATAATAGCATTCAATGCAAAAATAAAATTTAGCCAGGGTGACCATTAAAAGTGAGCGAATGAAAGACGCTGATGCAATTTGAGCAGCTGTGAGATAAGATTTAGAGCTCCCTGGGCCCAGCCATCCTCGCCTTTTCCTGTCTTTGGTAAGAACTGTCAGTTGGTTTCCCCCAAGATACTGGCAGGAGTAAAGGCCACGGGGAAAAATGGCAGTGTGGAACACAGACCATAGCCCTCTGATTCAAATGACCCTTCTTTTCCATAAGGCCTCCATAGCTGTGGTCAAGTACACTTTCTGTGAATTTACAGTGAAGAATTATGCAACATTTGTAGGTGCTTTCGCTTTCTAAACTATCTATCCCATATCTAAAACTATAAATTGCAACTATATAACTTTGCAAAACTCCAGGATACAATAAATCAAATAAACGTGACATGAGCACATTGCCTATTGCTATATGCTCCTATGTCTGGAACTTTGTTTCTGTTTTGTTGGTTCGTTTTGTTTTATTTTCTATTTAATGAAGAGCAGTTCAAAATATTAAAATAGTACCAAAGACGTAATCATGAGTCTTTCAGAATCAAGACAGAATGAAGCCAGGAGTAAATTAGACCCTTGTCCTTATCCATTCAGAACTTTCTTTTCTAATAAGAAGACATTTTTCCCTCCTAGTATCTTTCAATCAAGGTTTCTTTCTATTTTAAAACTATTATCACATGGCATCTCATAATTAAGTATACACACAAGCACAGAGAAACAAAGCAAATGTATTAGTTTCCTATTGCTGCTGTAGCAAATTACCATACATCTAGTGGCTTAAATGACACACATTCATTCTCCGCCAGCTATGGAGGTTAGAAGTCTAAATGGGCGAGAAGCACCGGACCTTCCAGAGGAGGGTGAGGATATGTTTCCGTGCCTTTTGCCCATCGTCTAGTGGTTGCCCTCATTCCTCAGCTCGTGTCCCTTTCTTCCATCTTCAAAACCAACAGTATAGCAGCTCCTCCCTGATCTCCTGCTCCCGTCTTGTAAGCACCCCTGTGAGTACATCGAGTCCACCCAGATACTCCAGGATAATCTCTCCATTTCAAGATCTTTAATTTAACCACAGCTCCTTTTGCCACATAAAGTAACACGTGCACAGGTTCTGAGGATTGGAACATGGACATCTTTGAGGGGGACAAGAAACATTATTCTGTCTACTACAGAAAATACAAGCTAAATATTTCCACCCTCTGTGATTTTAGGGAAACTGATCACAATTACGGACTTCATGATTTCAAACTCTTTTACCCTGACCTTCTTAACAAACCACATAAATTCTGCCGGACAAATCTGGTCTTCAGGCTGTTTTTGTAATTAAATGGTAATTGAGGGGCACCTGGGTGGCTCAGTCGGTTAAGCTTCTGGCTTTGGCTCAGGTCATGATCTTGCAGTAAAGGAGTTAGAGCCCCCGCTGACAGCTCAGAGCCTGGAGCCTGCTTTGGATTCTGTCTCCCTCTCTCTCTGCCCCTCCCTTCCTCCCTCCCTCCCTCTCTCTCTCTCTCTCTCTCAAAAATAAATAAAACTTTAAAAAAAAAGTTATTGAAACACAACAACATCCATTCATTTGTGTACTGTCTGTGGATGCTTTTATACCAAAGCAGCAAATTAAAATTACTGCAACACAGACTACACAATCTACCTAGTCCATATTATTTCCTATTTGGCTCTTTAAAGAAAAAATTTATGACAAATAGTTATTAGCTATATATTTAATTGCTGGTACTGAATTTCAAATTCATAAGGCTACACAAAAACTTAATCATGGTTGAATTATCCAATAAATTGGTATATAATTTTTATTATTGATCATTGTCATAATTATAATTACTATTTAGATATCATATGTCAATGTTCATTGGCTTTTAATAAGGCATTATGCTAAATACTTATATACAAATTCATTTGGTAAACTTGCAACATTCCTAAGTATTAGGTCCAATTTTCTATAAAAAAATGAGACTTTAAAAAGGGTAAGTATTTTTCTCAAGATAACATGGCTAGTTAGTAGAAAGCTTAGGTTTAGACACAAGTCACTTTAAAGTCAAAATATATGTCCCTAATCTCTCTATATTTCTCTGTTGTATGTTCATTTTACTTAATCATTATAACTTTGTCTTATTAATATTTTCCATTTAAATTAGTATATAAACACATATGTAGCAATTATGGGTCTCCTTTCTCATGTAAGATGCTAAAGTAAAAAAAATAAAACATACAGAAAAAATCTTGGGCTAGAAGGTACTTAGGCTCCTGCCAACTTTACAAACTTGCCAACCCCCCTATACTGCCTGGGACACGTCCTTATCGGTAAGTGTCATTTGTGAGCCCGATTTGAGATAATCTGCATGATACCACTTTCAAACCGTCAGGCAGTATGCACACATTCGTGCTCAGTGCTGTGTCGTCCAAGCACAGTTTCGTGAATCACGAGATGTATCCTGTGAAGCTACATTTTATTATTTAGAGGACATTCTTAAGAAATGGCAAACTTGAGAACATTTATGTTTTTATTTGTGGAATTAGGTATGAGGGAGTGCCGATTTTACAGCTTCTTAAAGGACACTCCCAGCCTCTCTGGATCCCAGCTTTCTAGCTTACTACATTTATATGAAGATAGTATTTCAAGGTTTTATAAAGATCAGAGCATGCATCAAAATAAGGTATATGAAAGAATATACAAAAATATCCTTAAAAACTGGTGTAATCATTCACAAATACACTCTACTAATTTTTTATATTTAGTTTTATAATGGTAAATTCATGATTTAAGGACAAAAATTATGAGTATGTTTATTATGTGCTATAGACATAATTTATTATTGTATTCAAATTGTTGTTTTATATTATTGGACAATATTTACTGTGTCATTTTTTAAAAATCGCCTTTAGGGGTGCCTGGGTGGCTCAGTAGGTTAAGCATCCAGCTTTGGCTCAGGTCATGATCTCACGGTTCATGGGTTCGAGCCCTCCGTTGGGCTCTGTGCTGACAGCTAGCTCAGAGCCTGGAGCCTGCTTCAGATTCTGTATCTCCCTCTCTCTCTCTCTGACCCTCCCCTGCCGACACTGTCTCTCTTTGTCTCTCAAAAATAAATAAATAAATAAATAAAAACATAAAAATCACCTTTAGGGCATGTGGGTGGCTTAGTCGGTTGGGCACCCTACTTCTTGACCTCATAGCTCATGAGTTTGAGACCCGCATCAGGTTCTGTGCTGACAGCTCAGATCCTGGAACCTGCTTCAGATTCTGTGTTTCCCTCTCTCTCTGGCCCTCCCCTGCTTGCTCTCTCTCTCTCAAAAATAAATAAACATTAAACAATTAATTGCCTTTTTTATTTATTTTAACATTTATTTATTTACTGAGAGACACAGAGAGAGGATGACCAGGGGAGGGACAGAGAAAGACACACACACACACACACACACACACACACACACACTCACACAGAGTCTGAGGCAAGCTCCAGAGTCTGAACTGTCAGAACAGAGCCCAGCATGGGCCTCAAACTCACAAACCATGAAGTCATGACGTGAGGTGAAATCAAGCACCCAGCCCATTGAGTCACCCAGGAGTACACCCCCCACCCCGCCTCCAGAAAAAATCACCTTTGAAGATTTTCTGCTTGTATATCAGGTGGTATACTACAACCTAACAGTATTCTGGCTATCATTCTGGACTTTACAGAGCAAATCTGTCAGGAGAGTACAAGCAATAACTTGTTTGTGTTATCTTTACTTTCAGAAAATATGTGCAGTCTCACATATTAAATGCATGTGTGGGATTAAAGATGGCTACATATTCTCCCCTACTCTCCTCCACTGAGAGAGAAAGTCTAATACTCTTCCCCTTGCATCTTGGCCAGCCTTCATGATTTTCTTAGCCAATAGAATGTGCACAGGTAATATGTACAAGAGCTTCCGTGGCATCCTTCTGGGCCTCTTGAAATACTGGGATCTAGCGCTACCATAGGAAGAGTATGGTTCTCCTGAGGCTACCATGCTAGCATGGTCACACGTGGTTCTCTGGGTGTCCCAGCTCTGTCCACCTCTGGCCCTTGCTTCTAAGAAGATAGAAAAACAATTACAGTCACCTTGGCCCTGACCGTGTCCAGGTGAGTATCACTTACTGATTTCAATCAGTACCATGGGCAACAGAAGAATTGTCAGGAAAACACTACTCAAAGCATGACCTCCTTCTCCCCAAACCATAGGATATAATAAAAGGGTGCTTATTTTAAGTCAGGAGCCTTTGAATTAGTTTGTTTTGAAGCAATAGATAACTAAAACAGTGCATAAAATAGTTTCATTAAAATGCAAAAAGTCTTAAAGTTCTGTATATCTGTAGCAAACTGACCACTCCTTCTATATAGTTCAGTGTTTATAGTATTGTACACTAATATACATAATATATGGATTATCACACTATGAACCATAAAGAATATATTTATGGTAAGTAAATACTATACACAATAATGCTCATATCTCCTAAAAGGCTCTGAATTTTATTATCATTAGTTTTACTCCATAATTACAACATTGTCTAAATAGCCTTGACATTTGTCGTCCTACATATCAACCAAATTAACTAAAATACAGTTTTCTCAGACACAGAGAAAGGTCGGTTTTACCCACAATTACTTGCACGTCACCCAACACAACTCAATATCAGGTTAAAGGAATATTTGTGCCAGAAAGAACAGTAAGCCTCTTAAAATTCACAAACAAGGTGATTTTATATCTTGTGAAATTGTCTTTAGGAATAATTTCCTTTGCTTCACTATGAATCGGTGAAATATTTAGAAATGTTTCTTTATTTTTCCATGCAGCCTAAGTAAAGAAGAGTAACAATCTGAGTCCTAAAGGAAGCTCCATGATGCACAGAGAGAGAATCTGAGTCCTAAAGGAAGCTCCATGATGCACAGAGAGAGATCAAATGCTTTCCTCACGTGTTCTCTTCGCCTCAGCCCTAACAAAGAGACTAGCTTGTAACTAGGTATCTATCAGCATTCTTGGACTAAGGACACTGAACGATTTAATAATTGTCCAAGTTTCCTTGGAATCCATTTTCCAAATTCAGTTTGGGTTTAAGTTCTTCCATGAAAATTAAGCATTTCAAAGGAACCAGACAACATACATTTATCTGGAACAATGTATCTTTTTGATAAAAATCTCCTATATAATAAGTGTCTAACTATACAGGAAAGTGACTGAATGGTGTGATCTGGAATTATAAACAGTGTTGGCCAAATGCCCATTGGCTGATACTGGCTACAGATGGTGATGTCAGTTTTAAAGTGTATTAGTTAGCAGTTAGCTAACAAGCAGGGAGACAATGCTGGTAAACATAAGCAATAATGTTGAAATTGTAAGAATTAAAAACTGTAGAACTAAATATCACTTGAAGTTGGTAGCTAATATTATGACACTCTTTCTAGTGATCCTAACCCTTAGGGTCTCTTGAGACTGTTCAGAGTCAGGTTTTATATGAACATGATTAATGGATAAGGGAATGGGAATTAGCATTGTGTTTCCAGGTGGAAACTTTGGGATGGCAGCAATGTGTATTTAACAAGCTGTCCAGGGGCACTTGGATGGGTCAGTCGATTAAGTGTCAGACTCTTGATTTCAGCTCAGGTCATCATCTCACAGATTGTGAGTTTGAGCCCCACATGGTGCTCTGTGTGAAACACGAACCAGCTTGGGATTCTCCCTCTCTCCTTCTCTCTCTGCCCCTCTCCTGCTCACTCTCTCTGATTCCCTCTCTCAAAAATAAATAAAGTAGAAAAACAGGCTTGTCCAGATAATTCTGATGAATGCTAATATTTGAGAAAGCCTGGCTTTAGACCATAACTACTCCACAAAGATTATAAAATCAAATACAGTCAATATTTGCCTAGAGCTTTTGTTTTCTTTCTGAGAAATTTCTTCTTAGGATATGAGCAAGCATGACCATTGTTGAAAAACATGCCTTATGTTCTGACTTTCAAGTGAAATATTTCCATGAAAATTAAAGCTTGCAATTTGTGAAAGAACATACCGTCCTAAATTGGAAGGGGTGTTCAATAAGCTGAGGGGTATATAAGAAAGAATAAATACTGTCATTTTCAAAATGGGGTTAGATCAGTTCTATTTCCCCTTGGATATAGACAGCTGGAACTAGCGTTGCTTCTAGGCTAACAAGAAAAACCCATCTCAACTTTAAAAATCACTTTGCTGAATACATCAAAGAGCTGACATCATTAGTGAACCAAGTAATATGCAATTTACTGAACCCCAGCCTCCTCCGAGGACAGAGGGACACAGGCACCTGTCCACTAGTGGCAGACCATGAAAGGAAGAGAGGCTGGGTGCATTATAACTAGGTAAGAAGTATTCAGCTATAATTTGTAATAAATTAGAAGAGGTCAGGTGTGCACTAGGGTTGAGTCCAGAGCCCCTGGGAGCTGTAGATATATGGGGGTCTGAACCCACTTTCAGTCTCTTCTCCACAGACCTCAATCTCTTGCTCATGAGAGAAATTGTGGGCAGAGCAAGAGAAGGCTAAGTTCTTTCTTCAGTGTTGCAGACTTAGAGGAGGATAGTGGTCACTTCTGTGAGAAAAAAACATGAAACCCAGAAACAGCCTTTCTCTGGAAAACAAATCTTAAGCCTGTGGGAAAGGGAAAGAAAACCCTGTCACCACCAGGGCAAAGATACAGACCCTCTGTAGCCAGGGGAAAGGTAAAACAACAATAACAACAGAAAAAAAAAAACCCACAACAAACCACTTCTTCCCTAGGGGAAGTGTTGGTCACAGGTTCCTAAGGCAGCAACAGTAGAGACTTGCTACCACTAGAGAAGGGAGAAGAAACTCTCATGGAAGACCAACCAGAGATAGAAGCTGCAGTTTGAGGGGCGGCTGGGTGGCTCATTTGGTTGAGCGTCTGGCTTCAGCTCAGATCATGATCTTGCAGTTAGTGGGTTTGGGCTCTATCAGCCTCTGTGCTGACAGCTCAGAGCCTGGAGCCTGTCTTCGGATTCTGTGTCTCCCTCTCTCTCTGACCCTCCCCTGCTCATGCATTCTCTCTCTCTCTCTCTCTCTCTCTCTCTCTCCCCCTCTCTCCCTCTCTCTCTCTCTCTCTCTCTCTCTCTCTCTCTCTCTCTCTCTCTCTCTCTCAAAAATAAACAAAACATTAAAAAGATTAAAAGAAGAAAAGGAAAACGTCCCTCTGGAGTTTGGTTGCCACAGAGAGATGAGGCAGGACTGAGGAAGGCCACTTCTGAGACCTAAACCATCAGGGCCTAAGGTGCAAGCTGCGCTAAGACAATGGGATCCCCTTGTCTTTGCCACCAGAGCAGCAAGTACCAAGTTACAAGAAACTGCAGCCTACCACTGGGGGAAGGAAAAGCGTGGAGAGGGAAATACCTCATGGTGGAGATGAACAGGGAAGCTAAAGTAGAAAAATTGCAACATGCCTCTGAAATTCCAGGCTCCAACTAAAAAAAAGGACTTCAAGGCCAATGGTGCATTGAAGGTCATCATAGGAACTGGAAATCCCACTCTCAGCTTTACTGAATAGATTCCTCAACAAGAGCCCCTGCTGTACACACGCACATGTGCTAATAGTCTCAGAAGAGATGTGTCTATTTCCAGACATAAAGTCTCTACTGTTACCCATATAGTGTCTGCTAGTTAATAAAAATTATATAACATGCAAAAAGGTAAGACAAACAAACAGACAAAAAAAAAATCATACCACTAAGAGAGAAAATAACCAACAGAACAGACTTAGAAATGACCCCTGTATTTAAACTACGAAATGGAATTTAAGGTAACTATGATTAATATGCAAAAGAGTCTAGTAAAAATGCAGACAACATGAAAACAGATGGGAAATTTCAACAAAGAAATGGTGTTATGGACTGAACTGTGTTCTCCCAAAATCCATACATTCAATCCCTAATCCACAGTGTGAATGAATTTGAGGATAGGGCTTTTAGGGAGGTAATTAAAATTAAATGAGGTCATATAGGTGATGTCCTAGTCCCATAGGGCTAGTGTCTTTGTAGGAAGATAAGGAGACACCGTAGCTTACTCTGTCTGTGCGTACACAGAAGAAAGGCCATGTAAGGATAGAGCAATGAAGTGGCCAGCTACAAGCCAGGAGAAGAGGCATGACCAACCCTGATAGCACCAAGATCTTGAACTGCTACCTTCCAAAACTGTACGGTAATAATTTTCTTTGTGTTTTAGCCACTCGGTTTATGGTATTTTGTTACAGTAAACCAAGAAATTATAATAATGAGTCAAATGAAAATGCTAGAAATAAAAAATGCAAGAGAGATAAAGAATGTGTTGACAAGCTTATCAGTAGACTCAAGATAGCCAAAAAACTATTGGTGAACTTGTTGATAGGTCCATAGAAATGACTCAAATTTGGGCTCCAAAGAAGTGACAAAAAATGAACAGAACATCCAAGAGTTATGGATGTATATATGATTTGAATTCCAGAAGGAGAAGAGAGACAATAGTAAAAAAAAAAAAAAAAAAAAAAAAAAAAAAAAAAAAAAAAAAAAAAAAAAAAAAAAAAAAAAAAAAAAAAAAAAAAAAAAGAGCTTTTGAATAAATATAGAGAATTTTCAGAAATTCATAACAGAAATCATAATACAGATGCAAGAAATTCAGAGAATTTTGAAAGAATAAAGCCCATAAAATTAAACACACATATACACACATGCACACACACACACACACACACACACACACACACACACACACCTAGATACATTACATTCAAACAGCTGATAAGGAAATTTTGAAGATAGCAATAGGAAAAAAACAAACAAATAAGATTTATAACTGGCTTATGAGAAATCATGAAAGCCAGAAAATAATGAAGATAGGCATTTAAAGTATGGATAGGAAAATAAAACTGTCATTCTAGAATTCTATACCCAATGAAAATATCTTTAAAAACTGATACTTCATAGACATAACTCACATAAAATATAAAAGGAAAGTTTTCAGTGGAATACAGTACCAGACAAAATGTGGATTTACACAAAATAATGTCTTCAGGAAATCTCTTTTCCCAACTCCCCTAGCTAATCGCACAGCTGGAAAGAATGCAACCCATAAGCTTCAGGGTGGTCCTCTCAATCAGGACCCTGGACAGGACTGTCAAATACTCATGTTCCCATGATGCTGTCATCTTACTATCTAGCATCTTCCCAAAGAGTGGCTGAAATAAAATGATGTTTCTGTTTAGAAACTCACTTACTAATACTTCACAAATACAGTGATTGCAAAAAACTCCATTAGATGGCTATGAATGTCTTGGAGATGATCTCTAATTTTATTATTATAATGCCTCATATAAATAATGCTTATTACTCCCTGCCTCATATAAATAATGCTTATTACTCCCTGTCCTCCCCCAAATACAATGAAAAGAAGGGTTAAAAACAAAAATTTAAAATTAACCTTATAAGCTACCATAGACTGGTAGCCTCCTTCTCAGACAATGTCTTGTCCTTTATTATGGTACTGCTGGTCTGTCCTGAGCCTTGCTCAAGCCTGGCATTCCCGCCTGCTTCTGACATTATTAGCATATTATGGGAAATTGATAAAATTTCTATATTCTTATGATTATTTCTTTGCTTTATACTCTTTGAGTACTCTGTAGCCTGTGATGAAACTTTATATTATAAGATGGCTAGGACAGAAGGCAAGACAGAGAATACAGGAGGAAGGACAAACATATTCATATTTGAATTTGGGGGAAGTATAAGGATATTAGTATTCACCTATAGAGGGCAACTATGTGATGGAAAAATGACATTCCACAAACCTCAAGACAAAATTAATTTTATAAAAATAATACATATTTTATGTTTATGTAATACATGTTACATGTTTATGAGGTATATAGAATTGGCACAACCAAGACTATGTTGTGTTTAAATGAATAGTCACTTTATTTCTTTCTTGCTGAATTTCTGATGTGCTTTTTTTTGTTCATTTACTTTTCCCAGTTGGAAATATCATTATCAATAACATGTTAGGAAGTAGAGCCTACTGTTTTGCAGCAACTCTGATAATGTCTTTTAAAATATCCAGGATAGTGGGGGAGGAGCCAAGATGGCGGAGAGGAAGGGAGCTCTGTAAACTTCGTCTGCCCCATCGATCGAACTGAGAAGGACATTACTCTCATCTGCAAGAGTGGAAGGAGAAAATACGGACTCCAGAAGGAAGAGAACCTGAAGGATACCTGAGTGAGTGAGTGCGAACTGGGGAGATTGGAAAACGGGCCAGCCCGAGACGGGCAGGGGAGGTGGCAGCCCCAGCCCAACGCGGGGCAAGCACTCGGAGCCCAAGAGACAAAGGGAAGAGGCAGAGAGACTGAACACGCTCATAGTACTGTCTCTGGGGAAGAGGTAAAGAACGCTTAACTGCGCTTGGAGAAGCTTACTCCATAGATAACTGCTGGGTGGCCTAAATCCCAAACCCAGTTGGCGCAAGGGAAGGAACAGCTTCCAGCCCAGCGCCATCTTGGTAAGGAGTCGGCCACCACTGCAGCGGCGGTGTCAGGGGTGCTCACTTCGACCTCAGTTTTGGGAGTGGGAGCACGCACCTCATTTCCACGGTGCATCTCGCCCCCAGCATTGGCTGCGCAGGCCCTGAATCCCAGGTGCCAACAGGGGAAAAAGATAGCCCCCATCTCTGCACGATCCCTGAGAGAGTTGGTGGCGGTGGAGACCTGGGTGTGCGCAGGCTGCAGGAGCTCCCAGCTCATTTCCAGCAGCTCCCGGCACCGCCTCGGGCAACAGCTACGCCCTCATTCCTCCCCCAATGCTAACGCGACCCCCGCCGGGGGTTGGGTCTGCGACGGGTGGACATGCACATCACCTCCTGCTGCGCATCTCGCCCCAGGCAGGGGCAGCCGAAATCCCAGCCTGAGCCAAGACAAATTGATTCCTCCCCCTAAGAAGCCAGCAACCAAAACAAAAACATCTCATCTGTGGTAGCATAAAAAGTGCATGGACTGGAACTTTGAACCGAGGCGGGCCTTGAAAATACAACTTGGCTCAACCACGGCAAAAGGAGATCGGACTCATTAGAGTGGCCTACAGTTCATAGTTCAGCAAAGCTTGGCGTGACGCCTGCCTATCTAATCCCTGCAGACACCAAGGCAGAGCCTCTGAGAGCAGCCTCCAAGACCTACCACATCAAACCACGCCTATCCAAAAGGGGGAGCTGCCATTTGTGTTTCTGTTTTTTTTTAGTTGTTGTTGTTGTTTTCGCTTTTTTTAAAATATTTTTTTCTTTTTTTTCTTCAATTTTTTTCTTTTCGCTTTTTTCTGTACTTATTTTTTATTATTATTACTTTTTTTCTTACTTAAATATTTTAAAATTTTTACTCCTTATTTTCCTTTCTCCTTTTTCCCTTTGTATTTTTTTTCTTTTCTTCTTTATATAAGAGAATATATCTCATCCCTACCTCTCCCCTCAACTGGTCATACACTTTTAGACTGTCCACTGTACTTTGTTGTCTCTGACCCCCTTTAATTTTTTTTTATTATTTTTTTCTTCTTTTTCTTTGTCTTTTCTTCTTCTGCTCTTTTTGTCTCTTTCCTCTCCATTCTCTCTATTTCCTTTCCCCCTGTTAATGTTTTTGTTTGTTTGATTCGTCTGTGCGTTTGTGTGTTACTGTTCCCTCTGTGTGTGTCTGTCAGTTTTCCTTCTTAGGGCTACACCAAGAAACAAGCCAAAGTGTGCATGACAGCGAGTCCCAAATACCGCTGAGTAGGGAAATAAAATATTCAAAGGCACAACAAGAGAAACTGAGAGACACCATTAAGAGAATATTTCCTGAAATGAGAGGCCCTGGACAGTCAATAAGCCTCCTTTAACAGAGAAATATTAACAGGTGCACAGTGCACAACGAGCTTTCTAAAGGTGACAAGAGACAGAAAACTAGCAAAAATGACAAAACGAAGGAACTCTCCCCAGAAGAACCTCCAAGAGGAAGTCACAGCCACAGAACTGCTCAAGACAGATCTAGACAACATACCGGATCAAGAATTTAAAAAACTTGTCATAAAATTAATGGCTGGGGTTGAGAAAAGCATTAAAGAATCAACCGATGAGTTAAAAAAGGCTATAGGTGAGGTGAATAACAAACTGGAGGCAGCCACCTCAAGGATCGACGAGGCAAAGAGAAGAATAGGTGAATTAGAAGATATAGTTCTAACAAAAGAGGAAGCTGAAAAAAAGAGAGAGAAATTAATCCAGGAGCAGGAAAGGAGACTTCGAGACCTGAGTGACACAATCAAGTGGAACAACATCTGTATCACAGGAATTCCTGAAGAGGAAGAGAGAGAGAAAGGGCCTGAAGGGATACTAGACCAAATTATAACTGAGAATTTCCCAAATCTGGGAAAAGAAATAGACATTCAAATTCAAGAGGCACAAAGAACCCCCTTAAGACGTAACATGAATCGGCCTTCGCACGACATATCATAGTGAAACTGGCAAAATATAAAGATAAAGAGAGAATTTTGAAAGCAGCTAGGGAGAAAAGGGCCCTCACATACAAAGGGAAACCTATCAGAGTGGTTACAGACCTATCTAATGAAACCTGGCAGGCCAGGAAGGAATGGCAGGAAATCTTCAATATGATGAACAGAAAAAACATGCAGCCAAGAATCCTTTATCCAGCAAGCCTGTCATTCAAAATAGAAGGAGAAATAAAAGTGTTCCCAAATAAACAAAAATTGAGAGAATTCATGACCACCAAACCAGCCCCACAGGAAATCCTAAGAGGGACGCTATAAGGGAAATGTTGCAAAGCATACAAAGTACCAGAAATGCCACTATAAACATGAATTCTAGGGAGAACACAATGACTCTAAACCCACATTTCTCAATAATAACACTGAATGTAAATGGACTGAATGCTCCAACCAAATGACACAGGGTAGCAGAATGGATAAAAAAACAAAACCCATCTATTTGTTGTCTACAAGAGACTCATTTTCAACCGGAAAACACCTTCAGGTTGAAAGTAAAGGGATGGAGAAATATCTATCATGCAACTGGAAGCCAAAAGAGAGCTGGAGTAGACATCCTTATATCAGACAAACTGGACTTTAAAGTAAAGGCAGTAACAAGAGATGAAGAAGGACATTATATAATAATTACAGGATCTCTCCATCAGGAAAAGCTAACAATTATAAATATCTATGCGCCAAATTTGGGAGCGCCCAAATACATAAAACAATTAATCACAGAAAGAAACAATCTTATTGACAAAAATGTGCTAATTGCAGGGGACTTCAATACTCCACTGACAGCAATGGATAGATCAACCAACAGAAAATCACTAAGGAAACAACGGACCTGAACGACACATTGGAACAGATGGAACTGATAGATATATTTAGAACTCAGCATCCTGAAGATAGGAAATTCACCTTCTTCTCGAGTGCACATGGCACATTCTCCAAGATTGATCACATACTGGGGCATAAAGAAGCCCTCCATAAGTATAAACAAATAGAGATCATACCATGCACACTTTCAGATCACAATGCTATGAAACTTGAAATTAGCCACAGGAAAAAGTCTGGAAAACCTCCAAAAATGTGGAGGTTAAAAACCACCCTACTACAGAATGATTGCATTAATCAGGCAATCAGAGAAGAAATTAAAAAATATATGGAAACTAACGAGAATGAAAATACAACAATCCAAAATCTCTGGGATGCAGCAAAGGCAGTCCTAAGAGGAAAGTATATTGCAATCCAGGCCAATCTCAACAAACTAGAAAAAGTGCAAATTCAAAATTTAACAGAGCACCTACTGGAACTAGAAGGGAAGCAGCAAGAGCACCCCAAACCCA
>PISW01003908.1:0-38611 GCA_004023785.1 Mungos mungo
TCGGCCTGTCCTCCAGCCTGTGGGGACTCAGTGTTGGCACTGAGTCTTTATGCCCAGGCTGGAGACCCCGGGTTGGTGCCGCTCTTGGGGCCCTCGGCCAGGAGTCCCTGTGTCCTCTGGTCCCCAGTGGGAAGACGCCCCGGGGCTCCAGCCGGCCCGCAATCCCGGCTCGCCACAGTAGCTCAGGGCGAGGGGGACCTTTCCCTTCCTGTGCCCGGGTCCAAGGCTGGTGGCCGAGCTGAGCCTTGTGGGAAGTTCTCTGCCTTTCTGGGGTCTGCGTCAGGGGATCCCCCCCACCTCCGCTTTGACCTGGTTGGGGAGCCTTTATCCCTCAGGGAGCTCCTGTGGGTGGCCCGGTGCCCTGCACCCCTCAGGGTACCTGGTCAGCTGGGGGCCACCCCCTCTCTAAGGCAGGTGACAGGGTGGCTCAGGAGGCAGTGCTGGGGAGGGAGGGAGGTTGGGCCAGGCCTCAGGGTGCAGCATGAGCCCCAGGCGAGAGTGGGGTGACCAGCCTCGGGGGCAGGGAGCAGCCTGAAGACAGGGCCCCAGAGCTGCGAGGCGGGACAGGAGGTGGCATGGGGGGCAGGAGGGAGGCACCCGTTGGTCCCTGTGTGTGTTGCGCGTGCGCCTGCACAGGTCTGCCGCAGGATTCGTGACGGGCTTGCTGCCGCCCGCAGGAGCTGCTGGCCGAGTGGCAGCTGCGGCAGGGCCCCCGGAGCGCGTGCGGGCGGCTGCGACAGGTGGCCGCGCTGGGACTCGTGTGGCTGCTGTGCCTGGCCACCACGCTGGGCTGCACCGTGGCTGTCTACGCCTTCTCGGAGCTCATGATCAAGGTGCGGGCAGGGAGAGGACGGCCCGGAGCTCTGGGCGCGGGCCCAGACCCCTGCTTGATTAGGGACACCCCCCCCCCCCCCGCGGTGGGGCCCCTGCACCCTCTCCCCGGGCCAGTCTCACGCTCCCCTGTCTTTGATCTTTTATTTTCCTCTTTTCAGTTTCTCTTTTTTCCAACACCTGTGTCCCCACCCCCTTCCTGTGTGGGTTGAACTTGGGGACTGGGGTGGGCGTGTCTTGGGGGAGGAGGAGGGAGGTGCCGCGGGTGGTTTGGCCCCTCCTTCCGCCCGCCAGCGCCCCTTCCCGCGACCCCCTCCTGCAGAGCCCCGTGTCTGCTGACCAGGAGGGGGCGCTGCTGGCCCTGCCGGCGGTGGTCTGCCTCCTCAACCTGGGGGCCCCCTACCTGTACCGCTGTCTGGCGACCCTGGAGCATCACGACTCCCCGGTGCTGGAAGTGTATGTGGCCGTCTGCAGGTGCGCGTGCAGGCGGGGTGGGCGGAGCCTTCCTGGGGCACCACCTCTGGTCCCCGGCAGCCCTCCCTCAGCACCCCCACCTCCCCATCTTCTCCAGGAACCTCATCCTCAAGATGGTCATTCTGGGGGTTCTTTGCTACCACTGGCTGGACCGCAGGGTGGGCGCCCTGAGGGACCAGGTGAGGGCAGACCAGGGTGGCGCTGGGGAGGCGGGGAGGCCGCCAGGGCGGCCCTGCTGCTGGTGTCGGGGTGCGGGGTGGCCCCTGTGTCGGCCTGGCCTACTGTGGACCGGAGGGCCCCCCGTGGGGCTGCTGGGGCGGGCAGGGTGGCAGGGGCCCCAGGGGGCACAGGGGCTGAGCCCCGGTCTGTTCCAGTGCTGGGAGAACTTCGTGGGCCAGGAGCTGTACCGGCTCACGGTGCTGGATTTCATCTTCGTGCTGCTGGACACGCTTTTCGGGGAGCTGGTGTGGAGGTGAGGCCCCGGCCCCCGCATCTGCCTCGTGGGCACCTGACCCCCTCCCCCACCCAGGGCTCAGAGCGTCCTCTCCGGCGAGGCGGGCAGGGATCACCCCCCGGATCGGGACATCGATCCGCACCCACAATGCCTAGTCCGCACATCATCACACCGTGAAAAACCCAAGACAGGATACACGCCCCTCGGTTTTTTTTTTTTAGATGGAAGAGAGTTTTCAAAGTGTCTAATCTGAGTCTTGTGCAAAGGGGAGAAAGGAAGGAGAGAGAGGAGGGGGTGTTTGCAGGATGCTGCCGGGTGCTGGCATTGCACGGGTTTTTATTTTCTTGTGGTTTTTTCTGGGAACACATGAGTTTAATAGTAATTTTTAAAAGGGATGTTTAACAGTTAGTCAAACGTTTGATGCCTGGGTGTAAAAAGAGACTGAGAAGCCGGGGGGGGGTGTGTGTGTGGGGGCACCCGCTGGCTCTTGTCAGCAGAACATGTGACTCTTGGTCTCCGGGTCCTGAGTTGAAGCCCCACGTTGGGTGTGGAGAATATTTAAAAAAAATAAAAAAGTCTTTGACTGGGAGGAAGTCCGCTGTAGCCGGAGCCCCTCAGGGCAGGACCCCAGCCTGCCCGTCCAACATCAGCTGGGCGCCTGAGGGGGCGGGCAGGGAGATCAGCTTGGCAGGAGGGGAGGGCCACCGCCCGCTAGGCTCGGTGTCTGGGACTGTCCTCCCAAGTGACCCTCAGGGGCTCCTCTGCCCCAGGCTCATCTCTGAGAGGAAGCTCAAGAGGAGGGAGAAGCCGGAGTTCGACATTGCCGGGAACGTTCTGGAGCTGATTTACGGGCAGACCCTGACCTGGTGAGCATCCCCCACTTGCCTGCCACTGCCCAGCCCCCCAGGGAGGGCTGAGCCCCCTTCCCACCAGAGCCTTGGGGCTCCGGACCGACGTGGGCCCTGACCCCTCACCTGCTGGGGTCCTGACCCCGGCTGGCAGTGGGGTGGGGCAGGGAGGGCCTGGGGGGCCCCAGTTTGACCCTGAGCCGCGCCGTGGTAGCCCTGGGGTGCAGCACTGGGGCCGTGACCCCAGCCCCGACTGTAGCCCCGCCCCTGCCTCCGCAGGCTGGGGGTCCTCTTCGCCCCCCTCCTCCCCGCCATCCAGATCATCAAGCTGTTGCTGGTCTTCTATGTCAAGAAGGTAATGGCACCCGCCAGGCCCCCCGGGAGGGTGGCAGGGACTTGGGAGAGCGTGCAGCCAGGGTGGCCACCGTGGTGGTGGCCACAGGGCCCTGGGGCTGTGGAACCCGCCCGTCCCCCCAGGGCCCTGGGTCTGGCAGCCCAGGGCCGCCTCTGGGGTCAGTCCAAGGTCCCAGGGATCGGCTGACTGCCCCCCACCTCCCCCCCATCACCACCTTCCACAGGCTGGGTGGCATCCTGTCGAGTCCCTGGGCGCTGCTGGGCACCTACTGTGCCGGGCCTGAGGGCCTGCGGGCCGGGCGCCGGAGCTGCCCAGAGCCGGGGCCTTCCCTGGGCTGAGGGAAAGGGGTGGGGGCTGAGAACCAGGTTCTCTCTGGCCCTCTGTTTCTTCGTCTGGGCGAGGGGACAGTGCTGGACAGTGCCCGCTCCCCGGAGGGGACGTTCACAGAGCACTGGGCAGAGTGCCTGGCCCAGCAGAGACCTTCAGGCAGCGAGGTGGTTGTTTCCAAGGACCGTCCTGCACACGAGTGACGGGGACAGGCCTCCCCTCCCGTGCCTCGGTCTCCCCTCTGTAAAGCAGGGCGTTGGCCTGGCTGGCTCTTTCCACCCCACATGCTCACATTCTGAGTCTCCTTCCTTGGGGAGGGGAGCCTGTCCTGTCCCGGGGTCTCAGCTTGGGGCCCCTCCCGCGGGAGGCCCCCTGGGGAGGGGAGGGGGGCGGCAGGGCAGTGGTGGAGCCCAGCCTGTGTCCCCAGGCCAGCCTCATGGCCAACTGCCAGGCGCCGCGCAGGCCCTGGCTGGCCTCGCACATGAGCACCGTCTTCATCTCGCTGCTCTGCTTCCCCTCCTTCCTGGGAGCCGCCGTCTTCCTCTGCTACGCCGTGTGGCAGTGAGTGTGCGCTTGCCCCCTGGGGGGTGGGGGGTGGAGTCACCCCTGGATTCGGGAGGTGCAGCCCCCGGAGGGCCTCAGCTGGCAGCTGAGGTGTGGGGCCTTGGTGGGGGTGCAAGCCGCCATCCTCCCCCAGGGTGAAGCCCTCGAGCACCTGCGGCCCCTTCCGGACCCTGGACACCATGTACGAGGCGGGCAAGGTGTGGGTGCGCCGCCTGGAGAAGGCGGGCCCCAGCGTCTCCTGGCTGCCCTGGGTGCACCGGTACCTGGTGGAAAACACCTTCCCCGTCTACCTGGTGTCGGCCCTGCTGCTGTGAGTGTGGGCGGGTTGTCCACGGGAGGTCCCCTGTCCCCTGTCTGTTCCCCCCCCCAGTGACTCCTTGTCTCCTGCAGAGCCGTGATCTACCTCAACATCCAGGTGGTGAAGGGCCAGCGGAAGGTCATCTGTCTCCTCCGGGAGCAGATCAGCAATGTGAGTGCCCCCCTCCCCCCCGCCCGGGGCTGCTGAAAGGGTCTATTTGCCAAACACAGGACCTGAGTTAGTGGGTGTGGGTGGTGCTGAGCTGACCTGGGGAGGGAGGTGGCCCAGTGGCAGATACCCCTGGGGACAGGCTGTGGCCCTTCGGGGAGGCAGACAGTCTCCAAGAGGGTCTCTGAGACACCGGAGACAGCCGCTGGACTTCCTAGGGGACTCAGGGCACGGGCCCTGCTGGGAGCCTTCGTTTCACAAACAAGCGGAGTTAAGGTTGAAAGCGGGTCGGGATTTGAAACATTTGTATGAAATTTGTTGCAGTTTGTTGTGGAAGTGTGAGAGGCAGGGTGGGCCTGGGACCCCCACTGCACAGTGGTCGGGCGCCCAGCTCTGCCCGTCCCCAGCTGCCCAAGCCCACCTTGAGAGGCGGCCCGGCCCAGCCCCCAGCCCCTCCTGCCCCCAGTGTGGCCCTTTCCCTGCTGGGTTACTGGACTTCCTGTCGTGTTAAAAGCACATGACCATGGCAGCTGGCTTGCTTGGGTGGCATTTTCCCAGCTGGCGAAGGGGTCTTGCCCGGGTCTGGGCTGGGTGCTCAGCGGGACCTGCCCACGACAGCGGGTCACCGCGCAGATGCCGCCCCTCCCAGGGCCGTTTTCCCTTTTGGGGTTTTCCTCTTGTGCGCCGGATGCTCGGGCCGCTTCGGGGCCAGCTGTGCCCGTGGCCCGGCGTGCACGTGGGGCGGGGGTGGGTGGTGGACCCACAGCGGCACCTGCTAGCTCTCTGGGGGCGGAAGGACCGTTCTCTAGGCGGGTCCTTGCTGCAGACCGCGTCTGCCCAAGGCCAAGGCCTGCCCCAGTTCTGCGGCGTTGGGGGCTGCAGGTCTGAGCTCCTGGAGTGGCCTCTCCCCGGCTGGGGCACCAGGTGGCGCCCTCAAGCGCATGGCCCAAATACGCACTGACTGGGACAGAAGGAGCCCCGAGCCAAGGGCTGTGGGCAGATTCCAGAAGCTGGAGAAAGGAAGCAAAGATGCTCTCCAGAAGGCAGCGGTTTGGCCGACGCCGTGATCCTAGGCCCAGTGGGACCCGTTCTGAGACCCCAGGATGCAAGGCTGGCTTTGTGTTGGGTTAAGCTGCTAGCCTGTGACTGGTCAGCAGTAGGAAGTGACACGCGCCGACGCAGACGCTCTTCTCTCCCTGGTACAGACGGGGCCTCTGAGGTCAGAGAGGATGTAACCTGCCCAATGCAGAGTTAATAGGTGGCAGGACCCGTTTTAAATCGAGTCAGGCCGGCTCCGTGGCCTTGACTGTGCCCCGGATCACATTGCCTTTTTCACCTTGGCCACTAAGAAGCTCAGATGTCGATGTATGCCCACTGCCTGGCCCTTAGATTTCCATCCTTGCTTGGTGCCTCTTTCCCCCTTTAAGCCTGTTGCGCCTGTCCTGTCGGATAGTCCTCGGGAGCGCCCCAAGGGCCGTTCTGGCCAGACAGACAGAGGGACAACCTCTGCGCTCTCCTTCTGTCTTGGCCCTTCTAGGAGGGGGAAGACAAAGTCTTCCTGATCAACAGGCTTCACTCTGTCTACGAGAGGAAGGAGCGGAGCAGGTGAGGGGCCGGGGAGGGTCGGACGCTCAGTGCGGGGCTGGCGGGGGGGGGGGGCCCGGCCTCGACGGCTGCCTTCCTTCCCACCCTTCCTGCGCAGGCGTGGTGAAGTCTGGGGGGCAACGGAAGGCAGAGAAGGAAGAAGTGTGTGCAGGGGTGGGGTCGGGCTGGGCTCTGCGGCCCTTCCCCTCCCGTCCCCTCTGCCTTGCCCTTTTCTACGTTGGGGTGCCTGAGAGCTGGCCCCTTGGTTTCCGGGTGGCACGCGCCTTGGGCGGGGCGGCTTGCCGCGCCTCCCTCCTCTCTGCTCTCCTACGCGTGGGCAAGCTCACACGTCTTCCTGCTGCCCCGACAGACAGACAGACAGACAGACACTGGGGATGTACTCCTGCCCCGGGCCAGGTTGGGCAGGCTGCGGAGAGCCGTCCAGGCCCTGGAGCTCATCCCTGGGCAGCAGGAACCCATAGACTGAGCCATCTGACGCGCCTGCCGGGCCTAGACCCAGTGGAGGTCTGTCCGGCCCCTTTCAGGCCTTCCAGAGGCTTCTTTACCCTTGGGGGAGGGGGCCTGAATGCAGCCCCTGATGAAGGCTACTGGGCCTCTGACTTCGGCCCGGCTGGAGGGACGACCCCTCAGCCTCCTCTGTGGGTGACCCGCTGCGCCCAGGTCACAGGGGCCCCTTGCCGACTCCCCCTTCCGGCAGGGTCGGCAGAACCCCGGAGGCCGAGAGGCTCGGGGACCACCCGGAGGCCTGCTAGAGTGACAGGCCTGGCAGCCCCGCGTCTGCCCACAGGCCGGCCCCTGCTCGTCACCCTCCATTTCCACGGCCCCGCAGGCAGAGACGCCAACCCGGGACTGTGCACACACCAGACGACCCCCGTGGGCCACGGGGAGGCTGACGGGACTCTGCAGCCCATCCAGGCTGGAGCTGGAGCCCCCCCAGGGGACCATGACCTGCTCGGGACTTTATTTATTTTGGCAAAACATGTTTTGCAAAATGGGCCTCTCTAGGGAGTCTGTGCTCCAAGTGGAGCCCGCCGGGTCCCCTCCCCCCGCCCCCCATGGCCTGCAGGCCGAGGCCGTGGGAACCTAGGGCCCCTTTATTTCCTCTTTCTGGCTGGAGGCTTCTCTTCCCTCCCGCTTCTGGGGCGGGAGTGTCTGGCGCTAAGCATGGGGCGCCCTCTGCTGGCAGAGCCCCAGATGGCAGGGTGGGCCGACCCTCAGCTGGACAGGTGCCCCTGACCAGCCCATGGGCCGGGGGTGTGTGTGTGTGTGTGTCACACCCATGCGGGCAGCCAGGCAGGCAGGGAGCAACTGCGGTGGGGGTGTGTGCCCAGGGTGACAGGGCCATCAGTGGGGATATCCAGGGGTTATAGGGACGGGGTGTGGGGGGGAAATGTAGGAAGAGGCTGGGGTGGGGGGTGGCATCTGTTACCAGTGAGCATGGGGAAAGGAGCCTGCCGGGCAGAGGGGTGCTAGTTCCCAGCCCTGGGGCAGGAGAGGGGCGACCCCAGGTCCCTCCAGGCTGTCTGAGGATCCTTGGGATGCCGTGAACCCGAGAGCAAGGGAAGGTGGGGAGAGGCTGTCCCAGCCCCCGTGTCCCAGGTCTGCAGGTGCTGGGGGAGGGGGGCCCACTGCTCATCCCACAGGGGAATCCAGAATACAGCTTGGGGAGCACCAGCTCGAACCCACAGTGGAGACCCCACCACCAGCAGCGCCCCCAGCGGGGCCCACGCTCACCGGAATCCGCCCCTTTCCGAGGACAGTCTCGCTGCGGGGGAGGGGGGTCGGGTGGGGGTCGGGGATTCCTGTTTGGCAGATGTGAAGGGGCAGGCGCCTGCTGGTGTGGCCCCCGAGGCTCACCTGGCATCTTCTGGAGGTGGGGGACGGCGCCCTTGGTGCCCCCTGACGGCTCGGTTCCCGGCTTGTCATCTCCAGTCCTGACACGGCGCTTAGGGATCTCTGCAGATGGTGGTGCCTGTCCTGGGCACGAGCACCTCGGGCTGAAGTTGGGTGGGCGTCCGGATGGCAGGGAGGCTGGTCCACGGGCTCCCTGGGACAGCCCTTCCCGACACCTCCCTGCAAACGGGCACAGCCGCACTTCGGGGCCAGTGGGCACAGCCCGACCCTTCCCAGTCTGACCTGCCCCGAGGCCCCTGTGAGGCCAGGACCAGCTGCTTCGGACAAGTGCGGGGCCTGCCCAGGTGCCCACAGAACTGCCGCGGGTGACGGCTCCCCGTGTCCCGTCACTCACCGGACGCTGCTCTCCAGGTGTGGAGTGGGCGTGTGGGTCCCCAATGATATGTGTCGGCCTCACCCAATCCGCTGACAGACGTTAATAGCAAAACACAGGTTTTCTGAAGAAGCTCTGCCCCACGACGGCAGGAGCGACTCCTGCCCGAGCCGCAGCCCGTCGGCCTGGTCGTCCACGCTCTGGCGTGGGCCACTCTCCTCCCGGACATCTGCCCCGTCGTGCTTTGGGGTACGCGTGTGACCCCGAGTCCCTCTGGCCAGTGCACCTGGCCGCTCTCCTCCTGCGATGGGCCCACAGGGGGTCGGGCCTGAGCCAGGGCCGGGGCATCAGACAGGCCTGGATTCCCGCCCTTCTGAGCGCAAAGCCTCGGGCCTGCTCCGTGACCCGGCGTGGCCCGCTTGCTCCCGTCGGGCTGCTGGCGCGGAGGACACAGCTCCCATGCCGCGCTTAGCACCATGCTCGGCCCGGGGGTTTCGCTTGGAAAAAAAAAAGGTGATCTATAATTTTGCCAAATGAGGCCAACAGAGCGCTCAGAAACTGCTCTTCCCCGGGCGCCTGGGGGGCTCGGTCAGTTGAGCGTCTGACGTCGGCTCAGGTCATGATCTTGCAGTTTGTGAGTTTGAGCCCCATGTCGGGCTCTGTGCTGACAGCTCGGAGCCTGGCGCCTGCTTCAGATTCTGTGCCCCACTCTCTCTGCCCCTCTCCCGCTTGCATTCAGCCTCTCAAAATAAAATAAACGTGGGGGGAAAAAAAGAAAGAAACTGCCCTTCCAGTGCTCGGGAGGTTGATGGTGACTTTGGCCTGATGACAAGAGTCCTCCAGGTCACTGCTGCCCGGCTCTGGCTGCTCAACAGAACCAACGGGGGAGGCTCTGTAACTCTGGTGCCCGGGCCTGCCCCCAGGGAGTCTGCTTGCTTGGAGGTGTCCTGGCACTGGGGCTCAAAATTTCCAGAGTTCTAATGCAGCCCAGTTGAGGACCACTGCTCTGTGTTGTGTAGCATCTGACGCGGGTCCCGCAAGCCCGCCGAGGCAGTTTGGAGCCCGCTCGTAGGGGGCGTTTGGTTGCTCACAACCGGGGTGCCGGCCGGGCCTGCTGATCACTCGGGTTCCCGGCCAGACAGCGCGCACGAGTGGAGCTCGCCAACCGCGCCTGTGCCGAGAGGCGGCGGACAGAGCTGGTGGATTAATCACGCCTCCACCGCGCTCCCTGTGTGGGCTTCCCTCGCTCCGCCCCGAGTGTGCCGCACGGGGGAGGAATCCTCTGGAAAGGCCGCCCTCCATCTTCGCTCTGGTCCACGAGCACGTGTGTGCTCGAGCCTCGGCATGTCTGCTCTCCTCCCAGTCACTAGAATCAGCGCTCCCCGGACGCCTCTTCTTCGGGCCCCTGGCTGTTCAAACAGCCCTTCTCTGCGCATCCTGCTGGGCCACCGAGCACCCCGCCTTTCGTGCTTGCCATCCCCCGCGAGGTGTCGCCGGGACCACGTTTGAAAAAGCGCAGCTCCGCACCTACCGTCTCCTTGATTCCAGACGCCGAGCCTCCTTTTCAGGAGTGCCAGGACCCCCGCCCCTTGCTCCAGGTCCCCGAGCAGTCACTCCAGATCTGGGCTCACATCACGTCCCCTGCCTGTCCCCTGCTTTCCGCAGCCCGTCAAAATCCAATCCGGCCTCCCCCCTCCAGCATGAAGCCTGGTGCACCCCTTGGATGTTTTCGGGGTGCTGACCTTGTACCCCTGGGGAGCAGGTGCTGCCAGTTTGCTCTGTTGCAGAAACCCTGGACGCACCGCACCCGCTGGTTGGGAGTGCTGGGTGCGCTCCGCCGGGCCTCTGGCTTCCACTCCTCCCGACCGTGAGCCTTCGGCGCCTTCCTCACAGGCGAGGCGGAGCCAGGAGCCCTCCGGCCTGTCCTAGGCGCCACGTCCTGCCTTCCTGACGTGGAAGGGGAGTGGAGACAGACCCTCGTCCTGCCAGTCTGTGAGCAAGCGGTCACAGTGGACTGCTGGCTTGTCTCCCAGAGACCAGCTTTATGATAATAGCTAGAAGCTTCCAGAACGAAATTAAGGTCACGGTGTTTGGGGCAGACCCGGGAAAGTAACCGAAGCGTTTGCCTTTTGGTTGCCACCGGAGATCCTGTGCCGAGAGCCACCGCGTCCTGGCAGTGCTCGGCCGCCGCCTCCGCTCGCGCAGTGCTCTGTCAATGTACCTTTCTCGGCTTCTTCGAGGTTGTTTTACAAGAATAAATGAAAAATGGTCAGGGAAGCACAATAGGCCTCCATTACTCTCTTCTGTTCAAATATTTCTGACGCTGGAACCTCGTCACGGGTGCCAGGGGGCTGCAGGCCGGGGCCGGGTCTCGGGAGCCTCTCGACGGTCGGGAGTGCGGTTTCAGGGTGACCTGCAAAGGCACGGGACAACCGAGAACGTTACCGCCACCGCCGGCGTTCGGAGCTCCACGTCCTCACCCGCGTCAGCCCTAAGGCCACGAGAGAGAGAGAGGGAGGGAGGCCGCGCTCTCCCCCAGTACATACAAAGTGAAAATCGATGGTACCTGTCTTTGAAAAATAAAAGAAAAACCACATTTATTTGAACAGCCAAGAAAAAAATTGCAATTTATTAAGAGTCAACAAAGCGTTGTACTTTTGAAAGCAACTTTCGGTGCGTGTTCTTCAACGATCACATTCTAGGAGGAAAAAACATTAAAAGCCACAAACTTGTTTTTTAATCTCAGAGTTACAGACATCTTTAATTCAAAAGAAAAGGTCAAAAAAAAAAAAAAAAAAACAAACCCCCAACGAAAAACAAAAACAAACAAGAGTCTTTACTTCCATCCCCAATTTTAAAATCTCCGCTTTTCTACAACTCGACGCTAGGCGGCAGCACGGCCCGCTGTCGGGCGCGCGCACGTATATTTGGCGTCCACGCGCACGTACGTGTACGTCAAATATATAGGACGCAGGTAATGGCAATGAGATGCGATTACTCTGAGGAAGGTTTGTTTAGCTAAATACACGACTAAACTGGAGAAAGCGAGTCTGGAACCCAGGTTGTGCATAGTTCATGATCCTCTGTAAAACCAGCTCTTGGCGGTCTGCGATTCGGCAGGACCTTTTTTTTTTTCAATTTTTCAATTTTTCGTTTTTTGTTTTTTTTTTTTGTTTTGTTTTGATAAAACCCTTAAAAAGCTAATTAAAAAAAATGTAATGCACAAGTTTCCTGATCAAGCAGGCAGGGAGCACAATGTTCATATATTTTTTAAAACATACTTGAGGGTATGTTACTCCATTGTCTTTCTTTCTTGCAAAACAATCAAAACATTGATCATTTTTAAAACATAAAGCAATTTTTAATATATAAAGCACTCTTCAAACATCTATTTCTTTTGAGTCCGTTATTTGGTAAATATGTAACTGCTACACATTAGAGATTAGGTATTTTTCTTCTTTGTGGTTTTTTTTTCCTTTTTTCTTTTTTTTATTTTTTATTTTTTTGTTTTTTAATAACATCTTCAGTGCTAGGAGTCGGGTTACAAAATACGTGAAATGGCGTGGGGCCGCCCCGCGGGAACCCTGGCTTTCCCGCGCGCGCGTCCACATGTGCAAGACAGTGACCACGACGTCTCGTCCCCTGGACGAGGGGGACACTCGACAGTCCACAACGATGGCCGGAGGGAAGCGACGACACTTCAATCCCAGAGCTCTGAAGTAGCGGATCTGCATTCGGAAAATAGGTTTCTTTACCACGAAGTCTCTTTTTTTTTCTTTTTTCTTTTTTTTTTTAAATTCCTTTTTAAAATTTTTTATTATTTTTTTATCTTAAAGTCTGAAGGAGAAAAAAGGGTCTGTAAACAGGTGGGCGCCCTGAGCCCGGGCCCCTCTGAAAGCGGTCACCACCCACGTCCGAGTGCTCGGCCCCGCCCCCTGCGGGCCGGCGGCGCACGGGCGTCTATGGCCACGGTCCAGCACCAGCTGTTTTCTCTTTCGCTGTATATTCCGAATGGAAACACGGTGCAATACTGTGGTAATAACTCTCTTGCATTAGTCCACAATAAAAAGCTGCTAAAGGTAGGTATACATATTATTTCTCCAGAGATATACACTGTAATTTTTAAACGCAGTAACAGAGTCCTTGAGTAAACATTTACACGTGAATTGTCACCGGCCCTGTCCTATGAATTCTCTTTAACGTGTAGGATTAGCAAAAGGCAGGGCAGGGACACTCAGTGCAAAGTTAGAAGCTAATAATCGTAACAAACGTCTGACCAATGCGCCAAAAAAAAGCATATACTGAATAAAAGGGAAAACCCACAGTGAGGCCCTCACACGTTACACACGAACACGGAGAGGTGCGCATGCGCACACAGGCTGTGCCCTCGGAAGGGTCTCCCGGAGCCTGTCTCTGCGCACTGGCGGCAGCCTGGGAGCGCGGGGTCGACGTGGCCGGCTCACGTCTCCTCCTCGGCCTGCTGGATTCAAGTATTTGCATGTTCGATATGTCTTTTTTTTTTTTTTTAACTTTTAAAAAATATTTTTTGGGATAAAAAAATGACATGACAAAGTAATGGAACAAGGGTAATGTGCATGGGCGGACCCGCGGGAGCGGAGGGCAGGGCGCAGGCGGCCGCGGGGGCCCGCGCTCCGCGCCCAGCGATGGACACCAGCCCCCCGGCTACCGGGCGCCTCTGGTAATGTGCATAATCGTCACAGGCTCGTGATACATAGGCTTTCTCGTCCCCCTCCCCCCTCCCCAGAATAACCCTTTCCAGCCCGCGATCTGAAAAGTGCCTTCATGACAGAACCAGTCCAAGCAGCTTGTATACGTAAAACTCAAAACGACGACACACCACATGAACATAAGACGACACAAAATAAAAAGCTATGAGGAACATCCTGTCATTAGCATGTGACACTGACCAAGCGCGGCCCGCACTGCCCCGTGGACAGTTCGCAAGGACCGCGGCGGACGTGCGTGCCCAGCACTGGACGGAGGTACTCGAGGGCTTGCCGGGCTGCTCCGGGCCAAGCCGGTCCTCGGCGCCGCCCGGACTGGAAAGGGTCAGCCTCCTCTTCGCAGCGCTGCTGACGGTGGCGCCCACGGGGTCCTCGCGGTCCTAGATGGACTCCCCGCTGAGGAGGTCGCCGGGAAGCAGGGTGTTCAGCGGGGTGGGGCTTCCGATCACCCCGCCGTCGTCGCTGCTGGGGGGGCCCCAGAGGCTGCTCGAGTACTGGGGGACCCCGCCCCACAGCAGGTCACTGCTCCCTTTGCCAGCCAGACACGGGGCGCTCCAGTGGCCAGTGTCGCCCCGCACCAGGCCGTGGGAGCCGCCCGAGGCGCCCAGCCGCGTCTGGCCGGCCCCGGTGCCCGACTGCCAGCCGGACGTGGGCGGCACCGCCTGGCCTTGGGCTAGGAAACGATTCACCTCTTCTTCGCCGGCAAACTCGGCCAGGATGGTAGTGTTCCCCAGGACGCACCTGAAAGGGCAGGACAGCAACGAAGTTAGAGCTGGCGTTTTTGAAAGATACAAAATTTGATGGAGTTTTGGCCAGATGAAGAAAAAATCCAGAAAAAGTCAAATAATTAAGATCAGAAATGAAAGAGGAGACGTGGCGACTGAAACCACAGACACACACGGGCTCTGGAGGGATCCTAGGACCCGTTCTGGGCCCACAAACTGGGGACAACCTAGGAGAGGCGGACACACCCCGAGAAACAGAGACCCTACCGAGACGGCCTCATGAAGAAACCAAAAATCGGAACAGACCACTATAAGGGGACAGCATCCGTGACCAAGAACTTCCCAGGACGGGAAGGCCCAGGAGGACCGCACGGTTTCACTGGCTGATTCTTCCTAGAACTCCACGCCAGTCCCTCTCAGAGTCCTTCAGAAACACTGAAGAGAAGGGACACCCCCAACCTCATCTTTTTACGAGGCTCGTGTCATCCTGATACCAAAACCAGACGGGACACAAGAACCAACAGAACGGTCTTCCTGAATGACACAGATGTAAGAATCCTCAAGACAATACGAGGAAACTGGACGCCATCAGGACGTTAAAGGGCCGGTACATCGTCATTCAGCAGGATTCGTCCCCGAGACGCAGAGAGGGCCTGGCACTGCAGACTGACACGTGTGACACGGCACGCCGACGGAGCGCAAGGTCAAGATCCGATGGTCTCAGCGGATGCAGAAATGGCATCTGACAAAACGCAACGACCTCTCGTGACAAAGACCGTCCACAAGAGGGGACAGAAGGAGCATGCGTCCCGTAATAAAGGCCATCCACAGACCACAAACACAAGCTAACACTGAGTCGGGAGAGGCCGGAAGCACTTCCTCTCGATCGGGAACAAAACGAGGTGGCTGCCCTCGCCGCTTCTGTTCCACACAGGCCGGAGTCTCTGGAAAAGTCATCGGGCAAGACCGGGAAATAGAAGGCGTCCGAATCGGAATGGAAGGAATAAAACTGTCATTCTTTGCAGATGACGTGATCTTATGCAGAGAAAACCCTAAAGACACAACCGAAAACCGATGGGTAGTAATCAATGAATTCAGTAAAGTTGCAGGATATAAAACCAACATACAGAACAGGGGCATCTGAATACACTAACAATGAAATACTTGCAAGAGACAAAAAGAAAAAAAATCTGATTCACACCAGCATCAAAAACAATAAAACGCTTAGGAACAGACTGAGCCAAGCAAGCGCACACGTTTTGTGCAGCGAAAACTAAAATAATGTAAGGAAAGAAACAGAAGAAAATACAAGTGTCCTGTGTTCACGAATCAGAAGAATCCATACTATTCAAAGTCCTGACAATCAACACTATCAACGTAGCCCCCACAAAAACTCCGGCGGCATTCGTCACGGGAACTTGTGCGGAACCACAAGACTCCAAGTAGCCAAAGCAATTCTGAGAAAGGACAACAAAGCAGGAGGGATCACACTTACTGATTCCAAACCAGACTACAAAGCTACAGGGGGCAAGTCAGGAGGTACTGGGGAGAGAAGAAAAAAAAGGACAGACACACAGACCAGTGGAACAGAACGGAGAGCCCGAGATAGATCTCCATGTAGACAAGTGACCATTATTTGACGAGGGCATCAGGAGGGCTCAGTGGGGAACGGATGCTCTCTTGAACAAACATGCTGGATAAATATGTGCAGAACAGAGAAAAGTGGACGCCTGTCTCACACCACTCACAGAAATTAACTTGAAATGGATTAATGACTTAATGACTTAAACATAAGGTCTGGAACTGTAAAACTCCTGGGAAAAAACATAGGAAAAAAGCTCCTTGACATTGGTCGTGGCAATGATATTTTTTAGATTTCAGAGAGAGAGAGAGAGCATGAGCACAAACTGGGGAGAGGGGCAGAGAGAGGGAGAGAGGGAGTCCGAAGCAGGCTCTGTGCTGTCAGTGCAGAGCCGGACACAGGGCTCGATCCCACAAACTATTAAGATTATGACCTGAGCCGAAATCAAGAGTTGGATGCTCAACCAACTGAGCCACCCAGACGCTCCCATGGCAATGACTTTCTGATATGACACTAGAAGCACACGGGGCGCCTGGCTGACTCAGCGGAGTGTGTAGCTCCTGATCTCAACGTTGTGAGTTTGAGCCCCATGTCGGGTACAGAGATTACTTAACTAAGTAAAACTTAAAAAAAAAAAAAGCACATGCAATAAAGAAAAAAATAAACAGCAGGACTGCATCAAACTGAAAATCTTCTGCACAGCAAAGGGACGGTCAATATAACGAAAAGACAACTTAGGGAATGGAGAAAAGTATTCACAGAAATATTCACACCACTCATCATCAGGAAAATGCAAATCAAAACCCAGCGGGAAGTGCCCTCCCACCAGTCCGAGTGGCTGTCATCAAAGGGACAAGAGAAGACCACCACTGGTAAGGACGGTGAGAGCAGGGCGCCCCCCGAGCTCCTGGGGGAGCGTCTGTTAGCCCAGCTCCAGACGTTTCTCAGAGAGTTAGAGACGGAAGAACTGTACGGTCCAGCACCCTCACTGCTGGGCACACACCTAAGGGAGACGATTGCTGCGGTGTCATTCAACACACCCAAGATACGGGAAGAGCCTGAGCGCCTGTCAACGGGGGGAGGATGAAGAGGATTCCCCCCCAACAAAGGAGTATTATTCAGCCGCGAGAAAGACGAGCCTCCGGCCATTTGCGACACCGCCCATGAGTGCCGGGGGAAGTCCGAGAACGACAGACCCTGTGTGAGCTCACTTCTCCGTGGAACCGGAAGGGCCCACCCTTGTGGACGGAGAGAGCACAACGGTAGTTGCCAAGGGCTGGGAAACGGGGAGCCGCCGGTCCAAGGGCACACACTTCAGGCCGAAGACGGGGAAGTTCAGAGGCTCCATCACGCGGCGCGGCCACTGCACTTAGCAACGCTCGGTACCGCAAAGCTGCGGACGGGGCAGACCTCGCGTGCGCTCCCGGCAGACACAGAATGGAAGGCGCGAGCTAGCGCCCCGTCGTGACCCCGCTGGGGGCCCGCGCGCACTCAGCCAACACGCGCACACCTTCAACGGACAGCGCCACTTGTCAACCGCAGCTGAAGACGCCCGCCCAAGCCCTCAGCCACAGGAACGGAGGACCGCAGTCACAGGAGCAGAACCACCCCGCGCCCCCCCCACCCCGGGCTTCTTGTGCTGCTCTAATGGAAAAAACGCAGCGGGAGGCGTCACAGGTCACCCGGGGAGGGGCCACAGCTCGTTTTGCTCCTACTTCCAACCCCAGAATACGAACTGTTTTCCTCATTTGAGATTTTCAGCAGCTGTGTCTTGTGGGTAACTACATGCTTCAGAAGGTGCGTGAAGGCACCCCTAAACCGGGGCATCGCCTAGAATCTGTCGATTTACATCCTGGGCTAAAAATGCGAATGACTAATTTCTAGGCCCTACAGCTGATGTCACTGAGTAGGTCCATGAGTGTCATGTAATTGGCGGAAGGGGACAGCCCCAAGGCTGTGCTACCCGCCTGGGGCTACCTGGTGGAGAGAGCGTCTTCTGTCACTGCACCGACATGCTCCCTCTTGGGGGGGCAGGGGCTTTCCCTAGTGGGGGGCATGGCCGCAGGAGCCCCCAGTGGAAGGGGCAGACGTGCCACAGGACACCTGCACGGCATGGCCCCCACGACCGTATGTCGCAGCTCTGACCCCTAGCGCCTCGGCTGTGTATTTGGAGACGGGACGTTAAAGCGGTGATGGAAATGGGGCCTGATCCCCTAGACTGGGACCTTCTAAGGAGGGGCCGTCGGGACACGCAGGCTCAGCCTGAGAGGCAACTATCTGAGGACATGGGGACGAGGCAGCCGTCTGCAGGCCGAGGAGAGGCGCCTCGGAGGGAATGGAGTCTGCGGGCACCTTGGGGTCGCCGTGCCACCTCCAGAACCAGGGGGTCGGCGTCCGTGCCCGCGGTGTTGCCACAGCACTGCCAGACACCCCCAGGCCCCCCAAACCCTGCCGGGGCCCGGCCGGCGGAGACGCGTACATGTGCAGGGACTTCTGGGCCTTGGCGGCCTCCTCCTTGGAGCTGTAGCGGACCACGGCGTTGCCTTGAGTCAGGTTCAGGTGGAATGTGACGAGGGGCCCGTGCTGCAAACACAGCGTCCGCAGGGTAGAGCCGTCGATCTGATTGAGGAAGCAGAGGGGGCGGTCAGGAGCTCCCTGGAGCTTCTCCCTCGACATTCCTCAAAGGAAACGTGGCGACCCTGGGTGCCACACACTGGGACGAGTCTGGCCTACAGGACTTTAGGACTTCAACCTTTATGCCTTGTAATTTACTGTGTAATTTCCATCCCTGGATGTTTCAGTTTCATTTCGTAAGTGAGGTAAATCAGGAGAAAGACAAGACCCCGCCCATTTTGGTTCTGGCCTCCCGGCCCAGCGCAGCCAGGAGGAGCCGTAGCTCCTGGTGGCCTCGTGGCCCCGACCCCAGGAAAGGTGAGCGCAGGACAAATCACTCTCGAAGGGGTATAATCAAAGGCAAGCAACTCTTTTAAAGACAGTCTTCGAGCCTAGCACAGAACTGCTTCACCAGGAACCCGAGGGCCCCGGCTCGCGGACCAGCCTGCGGTGGGGGCCCCCCGGCGGCGCCCGTACCTGGGGCGTGAGGTTGCGCAGAACGAGCCAGCTGCTTGTCCTTCCTGAGGTGTCGGTGCTCCACGCGGAACCTGCGCGACGGGGGAGGGAAGTCAGCGCGGCGCCCGGGCCCCCGTGGACGCCACTGCGCGCTCCAAGCCTTTCTCAACCTTTGAAAACCCACGTTATCCTTTTTGGTCTGATGAACCCAAGACTGAAATCCCTGCAAACCCCCTGGGGTGGGTGTGACAAGGGACGGACGTTCTAGAAGCTCCTGTCTCCGTCGCCTCAGCCCCCCCACCACCCCGTCTGCACGTTCAGAGAGGGGTTCGTACCTGAGGAGTAGGCGCTGCTCCAGCCGAGGGGGCTGGTTCCCCAGGTGGAGGAAGGCTTGGGATTGGCTAACCCTGGAGGCGGCCTCGTGGGGGCAGTAGTGTTTCTGGGCACCTTCCACAGTTCATGAGACAGAGAGGCTTGCGTGTGGGAGGCGGGGCCAGAGGACCACGTCGATTTAATGTCTGACAGTTTACCTAGAAAGGCAGAGACACGGAGCACAGGCACTCTTGAGGCGGGGGGAAGGTCCCTGCAGCGTGGGGGACCCCCAGGGGGCCGTCTGGCGCTGGCAGGACGCACCATAAAGAAAGGAACAGCGAGTACAGCGCCCCCACCCGAGAACCACGGGGGGCGCTCGCTCTCGAATCTCTGCCCGGAAGCACAGTCGGCCCGTGGCCAGGAGAGACCCCGCCAGTACTCACACTTACTTGGCAAAATGCGCCACAGCCAAATTTGCTGCCCAGGAGAGGGCGTTCTTGGAGCTCAATGTGAAGGCTCACTGAACAACACACTCTCCGGGGACAAGCTCATAAGGCAACAAATGAACGGAGGTCAAACGCCTAGCTGGCCGTAGACCCTTCAGGCCGTGTCTCTTCACGGCAGCGCCCCGACCGCCCACGGCTCGCAGACTGGAACACCGACGCCGCGGGCCTCTGGCATCTTAGGGCCTCAGCCGGGGACAGTGTCTTAGGCTCTTTGGGAGCAAAAACCAAACTGGCAACGACTCGGGCCCCAGCTTCTCCCGCGCCCAGGGCTCAGCTGGGGCGTCAGCGCGGCAAGGACAAACAGTGCTGGCGGCCGGGTCGTCACATTGCCGTGGTCCCTGGGCAGCATGGCTGTGACCGGGGCCGACACGGACTGGACTCTGCGGGGAGCTCCCCTCCGCCCCTGGCTCCTGGGGTGGACTGTGACTTCACATAAGTGCTAATCTTAGCAAAGGTGTCCCTGATCAGAAAAGCAAAAATGTTATAAAAATTGCCTGATACACAGAAAATGATTTGATTCTGCCCCTTCTCTTCAGCTAAATGATTATGGAAGTTAAAAATTTTTTTTTCTAATGTTTTATTTATTTTTGATACAGAAAGACAGAGCACGAGAGGGGGAGGGGCAAAGAGAGAGACACAGAATGTGAAGCAGGCTCCAGGCTCTGAGCTGTCGGCACAAAGCCCGACGCGGGACTCAAACCCATGAATGTAAGATCATGACCTGAGGAAGTCGGAGGCCTAACCGACTGAGCCACCCAGGCGCCCCGATTACGGAAGTTTTAAAGGTCCATATAGGTCCCCTCTGTAAACATGAGAGCGAACAAACGTGAGAAGGAAGAACGTGACCCAGGAGCTCTTTGTAGTAAGAGGGCAAACTGTGTGCTGGTCACTGTGCTGTGCGCCGGGAACTCACGTGACACTGTGCGCGGGCTGCACTGGGGTTAGATTAAAATAAAAAAACCTGACTAGGAGTGAGGAAAGACAAAGCCGCTACGTTGTATCAAAGCTGCTTTCCGCCTCAGCTACTAGCGCTGGAAACAACTCCTACCTGGAAACAACTCCTACCGCTTCCTTACGCTGGTTTAGACAAGTCTGGATGACAAGGTTTGGAGGAACACTGGAATATATTTGAAGACGTCTGTACACAATAAATCCTCCTTACGTTAAATTTTCTGTCCATTTACAAACGCGATACACATTCTGTCAGTGCGTGTACCCACACCTCTTCACGGCCTTGCCTTACAGTTTTCAGATACAAATTCCTCCGAAGTGTTTAGGATAATCGGCTCTCCCGTAAGCCTGGGAGGAATTTCTTACTCCAAAGACTTACAAAAGTCTAGGGTGATAGAGAAATAACCCAGGCGCCGCGCTCATCCGAGTGGCGGGAAGCAGCTGCACCTCTCGGCCCCCACGCTCGTCTCCCCCGCCCGTGACGGGCAAGGTGACGGCAGAGTCCGAGCAGCTGCGGGGGGCGGGGGTGCAGGTACCTTCGGACGACAGGCGAGCTGCACGTTACAGGTCGTGCCCTTCACGACCGCCCCGCCAAGGCTGCACACAGTAGGGGGCGCAGGTGCCCAGGCCCCTGGCTCTGGGGCGCGCGCAGGCCCGGAGGCGGGCGTACCTGCAATGCTGGGCGCGGGCGCGAGGCTGCTGAAGGAGCGACCGTAGCCGGAGGCACTGAGCGGCCAGGCACTCGAGGAAGGCAGCGCGGCACTCTGAGATGACGGTGGGGAGGACCCTGTGGAAGCAGACACGGCGCTGAGAGGGGGTGGCCGCTGGCCCGCGGGGGGTGGGGTGTGGGGTGTGGGTGTGTGTCTCCTAAGGGGACTCAGGTGGGAGACCCCCCACGTGGGGTCCGCTGGGCACGCGGAGAGGCCGGGGTGCTCCCCCAGGTGCGCAGGCTGTCGAGAACGACGCCCTGAGGGTGACGGGGTCGCGCTGACCCCCCAAGGAGCCGACTGACAGTAGGGGAGTCCCACGCTGCGGCGGGTGCGTTATCGCGTCAGCAGTTTACAGAGAGAGAAGTTCTGTGTGTCCGCTTTTCCCAAACAGCACACCGCAGGGGCTCAGGACAGGAGGGGCACGGGCCCTCTGGGACAGGGAGGAGGAGCCTGGCGGGAGCTGCCCAAGACTCTTCACGTCCAGGGACTGCCCCCCACCCCCAAGGGACCTCCCCCATCACGGGAAGCTTCAAGGAGCCCAGGCGGGATGGCTGCCTGATTCTTCATCCTGGAGCTGGAGATGCTGTTTCCTCATCATCCTGATGCCACCGCCTCTGAGGCATCTAGAAGTTTCTGTGCCTGTCTCCTCGGCCACTCTGGGCTGGGGGACGGCTGCGTAGCTCTGTCCTCAGAATTCCCCGACTTCTGCAGGGCGCCTTCACCATGGCGCAGCTCGGCACACTCGTGCGTGTTGCCTGCGGTGCTCCCAGGGCCACTCAGGCCGAGGGGCCCCTGGAGGACCCATGGGGCCCTGGCGGGAAGCTCTGCACACTAAGCAACCATGACCCTTTCTGATCTTGCAATGCCTGGGTCAGGCCTGCCTCCTCACACCTGCCCATGACCCTCAAAGTACACCGGCGGCTACTCCTGCTCAGACACAACCTGCCGTACTAGACAGGCTCCGTTCCGTGTCCCCTGGGCCAGTCCCCTGTCCCTGACGGCAGGGCTGCTCTAAGCAGCAGTTGCATCGAAGCAGGACGAATGCACAGCACTGAACAGCGCAATCTGCACGCCTGCTGGTTTTCTAGCCAAACCACAGAAACACCTAGAAGGCCGCCACTTTAAGGAGCCACCGGAAAGAACTGCATTTCTCCCACAGTCTCACCTGCAGTAGAAAACCCGGATTAACGATCTGGGAATGACCCGAGCGGCCTCGTGAGGAACAGGCATCCCCGGCCCAGCTCGTCTGACACCCCATTCTGAGGCTGACGCCGTGACCAGCGGCGCCCGCACTGCTGGAACCGCGCCGCCCGCCTGCCTGGCGCCACGCCCGCAGGTGGCACCGAGGATGCGAGCGTCACAGCCAGCCCCCCTTCCTGCTATGGACCCTGAGGTCTGACCCGCGGTACGCCAAGATTCAAGATTCAGCCTCCTGAGTTCTGCCAGGGACACAGTGCTGGCGGGGGGGGGGCGGGGGGGGGTTTCAGGCTTTGTGGAAGGAAAGGGACCGAGACGGAGGCCTAAGGGGTCAATTCACCTGCAGTGTAAACAGAGCCCAAATGGGAACTTCTCCACCGAAAAGCTTCACGTGAACGTCGGGATGTCATCACACAGAGCTCTCAAATCCCGTGCCAGTGCACCCGGCAGGCCCGCTCGGTCCAGGCCAGCTCACCCCCACCACCAGCACTGCCTCCGGCGGGGACAGTGCACAGACGCGCGCCTCCCAGCGCCCCTGCCCCACGGCCCGCACGCCCCCGCGACCCCTCACCTCCACTCTTGAGGAGGTAGCGGTTGACGTCCTGTATGGTGGTGTTGATGGTGGGCCCGGTGGGGACGCTTCCAGGAGTGACGTCGGGGTCGTTCTCAGGGTCTATGTTCTGAAGTCCTTTCCACGGGACTCCAGGATGGAATTCTGGAAAACGGCAAACAAAATGGCAATCAAAACACGAGTGTCACAGTATCTTCTTCACGTTGCTTCCTGAGAACTCACGGAAATTCTTATCTGGGAGTTAAAACGGGAGACGCGTCCTAGACCTTGTCTCCTCTGAGGAGCCGGCTAGAGGCAGGCGCCGCGGCCACCACAGTCAGGCAGCGTCCGGATGGCCTGAAGTCTAGAAGCCGTCTGACCAGACACAACCCAGCGCCCATCCTCCTTCCACTGAACTCAGGGGCTTCCGGAAAGCACTGACCACTTCCCCAAAATGGATTTCTAGTAGAAAAGCCAAAGCCGGGGCTCCTGCCTCCGGGGCTCTAGGCTCGGACCCTGGCCTCTCCAGGGCGGAATCCATCTCGGGCGCGGCACGGCCCCGCTCCGCTTACCTGGGGGCCAGTTGATGCTGGAGCCGTTGGAGATTTTATCGCCGTCAGGTTTGGCACGTGACCAGCTGTGGGGAGCAGCTCCCGGGGGGCTGGCCGGTGACTCGCTGCTCTGGATTAAATCGTACCGGGCATAGGCGTCGTCGATGGAGGACTTGGCTGGAGGCCCGATGCTCAGGCCTCCAGGGATAGCACCTGTGAGGACAGTGGGCAGCAAGGAGCCCAGTGAACCGGGAGCCCCTGGGCGCTAGGCCCCGCCCCCTCCAGAGGTTCGGGAACCCGAAGACTTGATTTGTCCAGCAGGATAAGGGACTATTTTCGTTAGTTTGTCTGTGAAAGACTGAAAATTTTCTTTTTTAAGATTTTATTATTATTTTTAAACGTTTTTTTGGGTAATGTTTCTTTATTCTTGATAGAGAAAGACAGCGTGAGCAGAGGAGGGAAGCAGGCTCCAGGCTCTGAGCGGTCAGCACAGAGCCCAACGCAGGGCTCGAACTCATGAATCGTGAGATCATGACCTGAGCTGAAGTGAGAGGCTTAACCAATTGAGCCACCCAGGTGCCCCTATTATTTTTAAAATTTACTTTACTTAGTTTTGAGAGAGTGCAAGTGGCGAAGGGACAGAAAGAGGGAGACAGAAGACCTGAAGCAGACTCTGTGCTGGCAGCAGCAACCCTGACACGGGGCTTAAACTCACGAACCACGATATCATGACCTGAGCTGATATGTACGGATGGACGGTCAACCGACTGAGCCGCCCAGGTGCCCCTAACGATTTTGCTCTTAAGTAATCCCTACACTCAATGTGGGGCTTGAACTCACAACCCTGAGATCAAGAGCCGTAGGCTCCATCAACTCAGCCAGCCAGGCGCCCCAAGACAGAAATTCTTTAAGAATCATGCGGTTTGTCAAGTTGGAAACCTACTGCGTTTTGCTGAAAACATTTCTTCTTGGTGGACAAGTTTTCTTGTTAAAGAAACAGACACAAACAAGAAACCCTCAGGCTACGGCCCACGTGCTTGCCGTCTGGGGCGTTCTCGACGACGCGGGGCGGCACGCGGGCATGACCGCGGCCCGGCGGGGCCTCGCACACGGACGTACCGTGCTTGCTGGGGTTCTGATCGAGGGGAGGAGCAGCACCGGGCAGGCTGTCCATCGGGTTGGGGTGCGTCCACTGAGGGAGGCGGGACTGGGACTGAGACGGGTCCTTCACCGACAAAGCGCCGGTCATGTCCATGCTGCTGACATTCATGTTTGGGTTCAGTCCGGCTAAAAATAAAAATGCTATTAGGATGTGCGTGCTCTTGCTCTAAATTTTACTACATTCTAAAGCTCTCCGGGAAGATCAATCCAAGTCTTAACTCGTGGCCAAATACTTTGAACTTCTAACGCCGGTACAGAGAAGAGCTTTTTGGCTTTTTAACAACATATGTTGCCAGGGATATTATTTCGGAACAAGGTGACGCGGAAACGCGTATTCTCTGATTAAGGAAGACCAAGGCCTCTCTCTGTTCCTTCCAGAGCTGAACACAGCCGTGGTGCTCCCACCGAGACCCAGAACGTGAACAGACCATCAGGGCGACCTTAGGGAGGCTCCCCAGGTCCAGACTGCTCTTCTGGAGTTCTAGATGGTGCTCTAAAGGACCACCCAGAATAAGGCTGGTAGGGAGTCAATCCCACCTTCAGTGACCTTCCTCTACAAAAGTCTGCCCTTCCGGAGTTCATGAATCAAACCTCAAACTCCTTCGAAGGACCTGACCTACGTGCGAGTGAGGCGGCTGCCAGGGGCCCCCAGGTGCAAGGGCAGGCCGATTCTGGGTGTTTTTCCTAAGGGCTAAGAGCACGTGCGGCCGGATGTGGCCGCACGGTGCCAGGTCAATAAAGAGAGGTGAGGAGGGCGCTACAGAGGCAGCTTGAGGGGCCCCCGCCGTAAACCCGTCACGAGCTGGGCCGGCCGCCTGGCCGGGAGAGCATCGGCAGCAGGAGCCCAGCCCAGTGCACACAGACCGCTTCCTCCACGCGCCGCGCAGAAGGGCATCTCCGCTCCTGGACACTTCGGTTTTCACTTTAAATCAGTGCCCACAAACTCACGGGCCTACCCGGGCCAGGAGGGCGTGAGGCGGGCCTGCTGGGGGTGGCGATGAACCCGACAGCGCTCCCCCCGCCTCAAGTGCCTGCCCTGGGGGCCAGCCGGTCCGGACGGCCACAGGGAGGGCCGGCCCAGGGGAGCCACTTCAGGAGAAGCCAGAAGTCACTTTTATTTAAACATTTCCAATTTTAAAACGTTGGCAATTAACACACACACACACACTCTGTGGACAGAACACCCGTGCGCGGCAGGGGCTCCCGGGGCTGCCTCTGCACGGTCTGTGTGGACGGCCACCTTTGCTTCGCCTGCACAGATCTAGTCAGCTGAGGGGACGGGGCTGGGCTCCAGTCTGGCCTTCAAAGTGCGGGGCCCGAACCCATCTCCCAGCTTGCCCCCTCCTTTGCAGACCCCCCTCAAGTCAGCGTGACCGCCCGGGACGCGCCCTTCCGTCACCACCGAAGCGCCCGCGCCGCTGAGATGGAAGCCGAGACCCTGCCCCGGCCCCCCTCCTCCGTGGCGCCAACTAGGAAGGGGACTTTCTGTTACTCTGTGCCTGGCCTTCCCGTGTGGGCGACAAATGCCAGCAGTCAGCAGACACTGGATAGAAACACAACCGCTGAAGAAAAACGCCCAGAGCCAGCCAGGTAGGCAGTTTTCTAGAACATTATCCGAAGTACTCTTCATCTAATTTTGAAGATTCGTGGACTAATTCTTTCATTTGTACTCAGAAAAGATCTTTAGGAGTAAAGATTAATGTACTTTATTCCCCCCAAGTAAGATCAGGAGGCCAGATGGACGCGAGGACGCTGAGGCCTTCCGGAAGGACAGGGCTGAGTCTGGTCCTGAAACAGCAGCTCCCGAACCAGATGAGCCGCTGTCCAGCTCACATTCCAGGAGGGCTTGCCACGCGCTGGGCATGGTCCTGGGAATTTCATGCACTGACTCAGTCTTTAAAGGACCCCAGGAGGTAAGTATCCCCGCTTGATTTACTTTAACGTTCATTTTTGAGAGAGAACATGTGTGTGCACGTAAGTGCTGGGGGGGAGGGGCAGAGGAAGAGAATTTTCTTGTTTTTTAAGTTTACTGATTTGAGAGAGAGAATGTGAGTGAGAAAGAGAATCCCAAGCAGGCTCCACCCGGTCAGCACAGAGCCCGACATGGGGCTGGATCTCACAAACTGTGAGGTCATGACCTGAGCCAGAATCAGGGTTGGGCGCCTACCCGACTGAGCCTCCCCAGGTGCCCTGATATCGGTGGGTGAGGCGCTGGGGCCGAGAGCGGTCAGGCCAGCCACGCAGGGAAGGGCCGAGCCGGCCCTGGTGGTGGGCCAGCTCCCCGGCCAGGCCTCGGCTCCCAGACTAGCACGCCCCGCGCAATGCGGGGCTGTGAGCGGGGGGCAGTGAGGAGGGACGGGACGATCACGGTGGGCGTTCGTCAGCTTCGTCTCAAGGACGCACCGCCCTGGCCGTATGTCAAGCTGACGGTGCTTGTACGGTTAGGATTTATGGCTCTTTCCACAGGAGCGCCGTGGAAAGGGGCTCCGTCAGCCAGCAGCAAATCCGCGGTCATGAGCTGGCCTCTGCCCGTCTGGGCGTGTGTTTCCTGGGTCACGGACTCCCTCTGTCCCGTGGCCTCAGACCAGCAGCCGCGTGGTGAACCTGAGCGCTCTCACCAGTCTCTGGCTTCCCACAGCACATGTGCCATCGAGTCACGGACCCCACCTCCCCCCGACACTTCCATCCGGCCTTCAGTTCCGCGACCTGTGCCCCCTGGCCGGCCTGTGTGACTAGGAGGGTGGCACCCCGCCTTCTGCTCCCCTGCGGGGTTCATGAGCGTGCCTTCTACAGGCTGGGGGCTCAACACGTGCATGCGGATTTGGTGGGTTATGCCAACCGCTGCCTATACTCCAGGACCCGGATGGACAGCCACGGCTTTCCCAGAAGCGCCGGATCGGGGAAGCCTAACCCCTGTTACTAGCAGCGCCGTTACACGCTCGCCCTGCCCCCAGGAGCACAGCGTCTGCTGAAGAGACGTGACGTGGGAACAGGTCAAAACCGACTCAAGACGGGAGCGCGCCAGCTCCTTCCCTGGTACTGCTTTAAAGGGTTTTCTCCTTAAAGGTATTCGTGGCCGTAGCGAAATTTTGCTCCTCCGAAGACGGCCGGCGTCGCTCCCTGACCAAGTGGCCCCGGAGAGTGTGGTGACCGGCCGGCCGTGGCCACGGGGCGCGGAGGCTCACTCGCACCACGGGGACTCACCGAGGGGGTAAGGAGCGAAGGTGCTGGGTGAAGACTGCGGCTCTTTGGTCTGCAGGTCAGGCAGGCCGGGGGCCTGGGGGTGCGGGGGGAAGCTGTCCAGGGCCGATTTGCCTGCAGAGGGGTGCAGGGACAGGTGCGGCGGGGGCGGCGGCTTCGCGAGCAGGGCCTGGGCCAGCTGGCGCTGGTGCTGCTGGATCTGCTGCTGCAGGTTACTGATTGTGCGCGCGACCTGGTGGCAGAGACGCCGACTTGGAAAGGTCCCCAAGGGGCCGCCCCTCGCCTGTCTGCAGACCCAAGGCATGCGGGATCCGCCGGCTGGGCCCACCTCCTCCCAGACCGAGGGGACCGCAGCACCGCTGACAGGGGAGGCCTGGCGGGAGGAAAGTCAACACCGGCCGAACAGCGCGCCATTCCGCGTCTTCCGACCCGGGAAGACGGGAGCCTCGAGTCCGGCCGCGCCCTCCTGCCGCCACCTACTTGCTGCTCCTGTTGCCTCATGGGTCCGGAAACATTGCGCTGAGCCTGTAGCATCTGCTGCTGGATCTGTAAACGCTGGTACGCCTGATGAGAGAGGACAGGTGAAGTCCCGTCAGAGGGCCGGCAGCAAGGGGTCTGACTTGTTAGAGTTAAAAAACCAGAAGGCGGAAAGCGGCCAAGGGTCTTGGTCCCCTTCCCTCGCGGTGGTTTACGCCTGCGGGAGGCGGGAGGGGTTTTGAAAGGAGACGTGTCTCCCGAGTCCTCCCAGGGCAGAGAGTTTCACAGAGCACGTCAGCAGGGCCATGCAGGGTAGGCAGTGAGGTCCGTCAGCAAGCGCCTTTCAGTTCATGACGAGACCAAACTTGTTTTTCTATTTTTTTTTTAATTTATTGATTTATTTTGAGAGAGAAAGAGAGAGAACGGGAGAGGCATGGAGAGGGAGAGGGATAACCCTAAGCAGGCTCTGCACTGTCAGCCTGGGGCCCGACGCAGGGCTTGAACTCATGAACCCTGAGATCATGACCTGAGCTGAAACGGAGAGCCAGACGCTCAACTGACTGAGCCCCCCAGGCGCCCCGGGATCAGAATTCTTCTGCTTGAGTCATACACACCAAAAAGAAAAAGAAATGACGAGAAGATGAAAAACTAGGGGTGCCTGGGTGGCTCGGGCTGAGCACTGAAGGTGCAGGCCCTGCTCGGGAGTCTCTCCCCACCCTCCGCGGTCCCTCCCCTGCCTGTGCACGCTCGCTCACTCTCTCTCTCAAAAGTAAACAAACTTAAGAAAAACTTAGAAATGCCTCATTAATCTGTGAATTATAGAGATATAAATATGTCACTTAAGTGAATCCTCAAAGGCCTTAAAAAAATTCAGGATGCACCCAAATTGTATTTTACCAATTATTTTGGGGAAAAAAAAAAAGGTTAAAAATGGTGTGCATGGCTTTAAAACAATGCGCTAAACACAATCAGGGTTTTCGTGCTCTCTCTGGCCCCGTCGGCTGCCGGCGCTCAGGAGCTCGGACAGCACCGAGAGGACCAGCTCGCTCCGCGCTCTCGCAGGCCCCGCTCAGTCACCGGGCGGCCTCCGACGGCGCCGAGAGGGTGAAATCACCGACGCTCGCGGAGCGGGGAAGGGCGCTGGGAACCTCCTGGGCAGCGGAAGCGCGTGTGGAGCGACCAGAACCAGAGGTGGCGCACGACTCCAACGCCCAGGACAAGGCTGAGCCACCTGCCCCCGCCCTGCCGGCTTGGTCTCACCTGCGACCGCCCCAGCCGGCGTCACGGACGCACGAAAGACGAACACGCACAAGAGAGAAGATCCTGGGGTTCTCTTTCTAGGGGTCTAACATTTACGTGTAAGAAAAATGCCTCCATGGGAAAGAAAAAGATTGTCTTCATGTTTTTCACACCATAAGGGGCAATAAAAATTACCGTCCAAGTAAGAGACGCTAGAACACCATACGGCGCTCAGACCCGTCTCACGTCAGAATACAGCGGTGTCTTCAGTGTTCCCAAGGAGCAGAAAGCTATTCTCCCCTCACATGCCAGCTCTAAATAATCTGCTTTTTAAGTGTGTGCCCGATGTTTACGGCTGTTCCCGCCTCCACCTCTGAGGCAGGCTGGTTGTCAAAGCAAAAGTCCTGCGTGCTCGGACCACCCACCCTTTGTGCCTTCGGGCCCCGGGAAGCCTCACCCCTCCCCCGCTCACCCCCACACTGCAAGGTGCCCCCACTCCCACTTTATGGATAAAGAAACGGTCTCTGAGAGTCTGACACGGTCACGGCCCCCCTTCCTCCCGGACACGTGATGTGGCCCGGGCACTGCTTCCTGCATCCCGCGCTGCGCCCTACTGGGAAGCCGACACGCAAACTGGTCAGACGGGACTCTCACAGGCACTAAAGGGTGAGGACTGAGAGGGCCCAGGGCTCTCCCGTAAGGAAAGGCGTGGCATCAGTGCTTCTGTCTATTGGAGGCCTTTTCGCCTTCCCTCATGATTCCCAGTCCTTCCAGGGGACGAAGCTGCCGGACAAGACTTTAGAATAAAGCAGGTGCTCGCTGAGCAGGGCGCTGGGTGTTGTCTGTAAGCCAATCTGGCAATACAGTGTGTTAAAAAAAAAAAAAAAAACAGGTGTCAACGTACTAAAGAAGGAACACTCCGGGCCCCCGAGTGTCCACCAGTGCGGTTCGCACAAACACGTGATATGACGGTGCCGTGGCGCTTCGTGGTGACAGCAGTGAGACTGTGGAGGATGAGAATCTCAAGACATGTTGAACATGAATCTTCCAGAACTGAGGCTCCATCAACCTTTCTCAACAGGGGTTTCAAGAGCGGATTAAATCCTAATCTCTAAGGCGTTAGGTAACGTCTCGTTTATGCTTCTAGAATAGGATTTCATCATCCCCGAAGAATTTAGAAAATCGTCATTTTTTGTGTTCTGTGGTCTAGATGGGAAACTCTGGGTGACAAAAGCCAGTTGAGACCCCAGGGAGAGGGCGTGCCTGACAGTAAGGTCTGGAAGACTCTGAAGAAGGGAGCAGAGAATTTACAAAGCTGAGGAGAAACAGCCGGGAGCGAAAACCTCCCTGATTGTTTTTAGTCGTCTCCGAGAGTCTCAGGGAGCGTCCCGGACACGAAGAGCGCTGCGTCAGCCACCGGGACCAGCCAGGGTGTGGCGGGCAGAGCTACGCGACCGCAGGGGGGCCCCTCCTCAGTCCCCGGCGCCGGGCGCTCCCGCCCACTCACCAGCTGCAGCTGATAGAGCTGGTTCAACATCGTCATATGCTGAGGATTGATCGGCGAGGTCAATAGTGCAGGGTTGAGACCAATGTTTTTTGCTGCAAACTGCAAAAGCTGTGCTTGAACCTGCCGGACACAAAGGAGGGCATCAGCTCCTGGGGGGGGCAGTCCCTCAGGATGCAGAACTGGTGAATTGAGGCCACCTGTCTCGAGGACGCACTCCGAACACCACCAGCAAACTCCTGGACGTTTCGCCCGTGTAGCCGCCGTGGCGCTGCGGGAGAGCAGCAGGGAGGCAGGCGGGCAAGGGGAAGGCCCTCTTCCTCCCAGGGCTGTGGTCACAGTGACGCTGCTCAGGGACCCGGAACCCCACCCCCTGTCCCTGCAAACGGATCTCCTCTTCTGTCACCACGCCACCCCACGGGAGGGTCTCATCCCCGATGGGCACAGGAAGTGGTCCACCCCTGCTCTGCCAGCCCGAGCCTAGACCGTCCATCCGCCTTCCCATTCTGGGGGGCCCCTCCGTGCAGGGCCCAGCACCGGACCTCTCCGTGTCTGCCGCTGTGCGGCGTGTGTGTGGGCGTGCTGCGGCTGCGAGAGAACTCTAGGTGGAGCGAGGGGGGGTCTCCTGCTGGAGCAGGGGTCTGACGCGTAATAGACAACCGTGCTTTTTCTTTGCGCGGCACACTGGTCAAGCTCCCTGAGCAGATTTCCTGAAGCAGCCAAGGCATTTACAGGGAGCATGTTACATAACAGCACAGGGAACGTGAGGGCACAGGGCGGGCACGTGCTTTGCCGAGCGTGGGAAGCCTGCAGCCTGCCAGCCAGGCCCGGGCAGCAGGACATGCGCAGAAGCGCTGTGGCGCTCCCTGCCGTCGCTGCCCCCGGCTGCTGCCTGCTGCACGGCTGCCCGAGGGAAGCAGACGCTGCTCTGGTCTATGCTTCTGCCCTCTGGGACCTCTGTCGGAGTAGATCGCCCTGCGTCCTGATGAGCGAATTCATTCCTTTGCCTGCATCCAGCCGTCTCGGCTCAGTGCACAGACCCAGCTGGGCTCAACTACTTGTGGGGAATAGTCACGTCAGCCAATTCTGTAGCTCATTACCAGCAGCTAGTAATGAATTTTTTACAAGGGACAAGGACTGAAACACTAATGAAAAACTCGGTCCAAAGAGTAAGGTTATGGACCATTCTGAAAGTAAATGATATTGGAATGAAAAAATCCATATGCTTTCGAGTCACACAAAATAGTAACAACCTTTTCCTGACTTCGGTTTGACCTTTTATTCTTTCATTCTTAAAGAATCTCTCTGGGCAAAACTGGTCTAATACTAAGTAACGGACGTGGCTAAGAAGCCTGTAACGTACATGGCCTGACACACGACCCCACTGAGTCGGCCCCTAAAGCGGACTCAGTCGCTGACCGCTCCCACGTGGCCCCTTCCGCCCCGAGCAACGTGCCGGCTCGCCCCCTCCTCCACCAGTTGGCACCAGGCATCGGGCCCCTGTGGGTCACTGTCAAGAGCAGGACACGCGTGGCAGCCGGGAAGGGTGCGAGGCGCCCTTCCAGCCGGCGTGCCATGAGGACCCCTGCTCGGGCCTCTGGCCGAGGCCTCAACAGTGAAGGCGCCTCCAGTGGCCGCGCCGGTGACCCCAGCAGCCCGTCCCCCCCCCCCCCCCCCCCCCCGCTCTGCAGCAGGGACGTGGCCGTGACCCAGCAGGGAAGGCCGGCGGCGGGCCCCACCTGAGGGGATAGAAAGGGAGGCACTTGAGCGCGGAGGCTGGGCTGGGAGGAGCTCAGAGGCGGCACGGGCGGCGGCGGCGGCTGCTGCATGGTCCTGGCTTGTGCTGCTCCGCTGCTGCCGAACAGACCCAGATTGCCACTCGGTATCTGCGGGGACACGGGGTGGGGGGTGACCGCATGGTTCCGGGGCCGGCGCCATGGGAGCTCCGCAGGAGGCCCTGTCTTCCTGAGCACGAAGGCCAAAGCGTATCTACCACTCCCCCCACCCCCCCAGCCCCGCCAACTTCCACACCAAAGTGGATTCACGGAAAATGCTGGTCCGCCTGCTTGCAGACGACGGCAGACCGGCCCCCGAGGCCTGTGTGTCCAGATCACAGAGGCCTCAGGACGGCGCCAGTTGGAAAGTGTCCCTGAGACAGGACTATCATGTCCAGAGAAGCTCTGATGATACGGTGCAGTGAACGACAGCGACGCGGAGCCACTGGGTCACCGTGCTTTCCCCACGGGACTCCGCAGGGCGGGGACCACTGACCCGAAGACAGCGACATTTTCAAATAGGAAACAGGAGCATAATTTGAACAGAAGCCAAAGCTGATGCTGAATAAAACCAGGCATGTTCCCATGTGTGAGCGCTACTCTGCCTTTTTGGGGTGCTTCTCGCCCTTCTGGGGACAGTCAGCGGACAGGCACGGAGCAGAGAGCCCGCCGGGGGTTCACCCCAGCTGCCCCGCCTGCAGAGTCATTACGTGTCAGGTGGCAGGACACCCGGAAGCAGGTGATGCACTGAACTATCACCAGCGTTAGTGACGTCAGGCTGTGAGGACCACAGACAGGGACGGTGGTGACAAGGGGCACCGCTGACGGCAGTTCACTGGGGAAGGCAGACATGGCACTGCACGGCCGCCTCCCACAGCCTAGCCTCTACCTAGAGGGGGCCTCAAAAGTGGGGCGGGTCAGCCTCCTGCATGAGGAAATCCAGGAAAACGCGTCACGTCCTCCGGAGGCACGGGGAGAGACAAGGGCCACGGAGCAGCGGCCAGGGCAGCTCTCGGGCTTCCCTTCTGTGACGCCCGACGAGGACTCTGACCTTCCCGGGTGTCAGTGACGGCGAAAATGCCAACACGACCCTCTAGAAACCACCGAAACGTCACCTCTACTTCAGGGAAACGCGGGGAGAACGGGGTATTTTCTCACAGACCCACGTGTTTCCGGTTTCGACGGCAGAGACAGGCGGCACCGCCCGGCCCCACGAAGGAGCGTGGCCGGTGCGGCAAGTCCGAGCCGAGGGCCCTGGACTCCCTGAGTGTCACGTGCAACAACGCAGCCCAGGAGCGTTCCCTGAATACGGTCCAATTCCAAGAACTAGACTCCGCTCCTGACACCCGCTCGCCACCTGCAGGACGATCCTTCTGGTATCTCAGCGGCCTCTCCACACAGGACTGTGTTGTGAGGTACGGGCGCTCATTACGAACAAGACAGTTTGCTGCTCAAGCACGTGTGTTACAAGCAGGAGAGACAGAGAGGCACCGGCTCCCTCCCACAGCCTTACCTGTCTAGAAGAATTCAAGTTTTGCATGCCCAGCCCTGAGGCGACCCCACCCAGGGCCTGATTGGGGAGTGCACTGTTAGAGAGGGGGAGCTTCAGGCTTGGCGAAGGCAAAAACGGTGAGGTCGCGGGCTCTTCCGCTAGGCCGCCGTCCTGGTTGGAGAAAGAGAGGGTGAGCTGCGCGCAGTGTCCGTCCGCAGACAAAGCACAAGCAGTTTCCCAAGGACGGCGAGGGGTATGGATGAATAAAGAATTAAAAGATCAAAAAAGTGTGGATAACGAGAATGGAGAACATGGGCCAAAGGAAGAGGGGAAAAGAAAAAGAGAAACAGGATTTAGATGCTGCGGTCACCATCAACGATTATTACACACAGACACACACACCCCCCCCCCCCACCGCCCAGGGGCAGGAGTCAGGAGGACCCCGGGAATGTTAGCAGGAGCCTCAGGCAGAAGACACTTACACTTAACTATTTTCGAATAATTTCGAGAAGTCATTACCAAGGCTCCAGGTGTACGTTAGCTTGGACTCGGCTCTTTTTGACTTACAGACAGCCGTTTCATACAGTTTAACCCAATAATGGGGGGAAGTTATAAAACAGAATCTTCTCTGTTACATTTATTAGGGTCCCATTATGTGTCAGGCCCCCTGCGTGTCCACCTTCTCCAGCTCCAGCAAGTGTAGTATCACTCTAGGTCTCACAGGCAGGGAGACAAGTCAGCGTGCCGTCCCGAGCCAGGTATAAACCGAGATGCTCCCTGGCCACGCCTTCCCGCAGGGGAGCGTGAGGCGGGGCCTGCTTAAGAACAGAGCTGAAGTCTCATCTTTCTCTGCTGTGAACCTGTTTTTTTGTTTTGTTTCCTAAACTTGTCCTTTCTTGCTTTCACTTTATTTTCAAGGTTCAACATTCCGACAGAATGTCACGGGGCGCTGTTCTCGCCCCCTCGTGCAGCCACACCTGTCTGGGGCGGGTCACCACTACAGGACAGCCCTGAGGGGACTGAGCCGGTGTGTGCAGGCGGGAAACACCCCAGGGGCTTCTGGCCGACGCCTACACCGCCTGCTCACTCTCGGAAGGGGCCGAGCGGAGCCGGCCAGACACCAGTGCCTGCGCCCGACCACTATCAGTTCCAGTGGGAAGAGCCGTGCATATAAAATAAGACAGCAAACCAGAACTTTGATGACCCCTGTTATTGGGCAGACTGAAGCAGATATGGCAGCCCAGTTCACCCACTACGATGAACATCAGTTTTCAATTTCAGTATTTTTTATTCTTAGTCACATCGTATGAAATACGACACTCTCTCTTTTGAGTTAAACAGTCACTTAAGGGTTACAGCCCGGTAGCATTTAAGCCAGCTTGCATTAAGGACACAGTTAAAACAAAAAGTCCCTCCTGTTAGAAACAAACAAACAAGACACCCCCTAAAGTCATACATACCTTGTCGAGAAAGGCGGGGCGGTCCCCGGAAGAGTCTTTGGAGACTGGTGGGCGGCAGCCAAGGGCTTTGGTGGCCACTCCATTGTAGTCGGTCACTCCCAGGCCACGCTTGTCCACGTCCACCTTCTTTTCCAGCAGGGCGCCTGGGGCACAAGGAACAGAAGCCACACTTACCCAAACGCCGAGGGGCGTCGGCGAGGAGCGCCGAGCTCAAGACGGGGGCCAAGCGGGGCCTTAGGCCCCGAGACACAGGGAGGCCGCGGCTTTGCTCCTGTGAGCCCCGACAGTCTGCCACTGGGCCCTGCTCTCGGCGCTGCTCCTGCCCCTCCTCCAGCCCTGGGACGCTACTGTGAATGGGATGGTTCTAATTCTTTATCAGATCCTTCATCATTACCGCAAAGACATGCAACTGATTTCTGTATGCAGATTCCATATTCTGCTACTTTACTGAGATCGTTGACTGATTCCAAGTTTTTTTGACTGATTCTTTGGAATTTTCTATATATAGGATCATACTATCAGCAAATAACGAGAACTTGATTTCTTCCTTTTCAACACGGATGCTTTTTTCCCCTTTGTCTTGCCTAACTGCCTTGGCCAGGACTTCCAGTGCTTTATGGAACAGGAGTGGGGAGAGTCAGCACCCTTGCCTTGTTCCTGATCTTAGAGGAACACTCTCAACTTCTCTCCACTGAGTAAAATGTGAGCCGTGGGTCTGTTGTGTGCGGCCTGTATCTATACCCAGTCTGCTTAAGGTTTCTATTTTTTCCCCCAAATCATGAAAGGATGCTATGTTTTGTCAAATGTGTCTTCCGCAGCGATTGAGACGATCACATGACTTTTCTCTTTTGTCTTATCGATGTGACGGATCACAGTCATTGATCTGTGTGTGTTGAACCAGCCTCGCATCCGAGGTATAGATGCCACCTGGTCACGGAATACAGTCCATTCATGTGTTGGGGGCTCAGCTGGCTAACATTTCGTTGAGAATTTTCCCGTGTACATTCATCGGGGATACTGGTCTGTGGTATCCCTATTACGTTTTGGTATCAAAGTAACGCTGGCCTCGTAGAATGAGTCTGGAAGCATTCCCTTTTCCTTGATAGTCTGAAGGAGTCTGAGAACTGATGTTAAATCTTCTTCAATATTTGGTAGACTTTCTGTCTGTGAAGTCATCTGGCCCTGACTCAATCTCCTAACTCATTATTGGTCTATTCAGAGTTTCGATTTCTTCCTGATTCAGTCTTGGTAAGTTGTTCCCAGAAATGTATTCATTTCTTCTAGGTCATGTAACTTGTCGGCACATTAGCCTCTGAGGACCCCGTGTATTCCAGCGGTTATCAGTTGCAGCGCCTCCTCTCTCGTTCCGGATTTCATGTCTTTGGGTCTTCTTTCTTTTCTCCTTACGTCTAGCTGAAGGTTTGTCGACCGTGCTGATCTTCCCGAAGAATTAGCTGTTAGTGTCACAGATCCTTTTTACTGTTTTCTAGTCTCTATTCTGCTTATTTCTGCTCTGATCCTTATTATTTCCTTCCTTCTGCTAACTTTGGGCTTAACATGTTCTCCTAGTTTTGTTTGAGGTGTGAAGTTAAAAGTAAGAATAGTTTTGGGGGCACCTGGGTGGCTCAGTCGGTTAGGCCTCTCTTGATTTAGGCTCGGGTCATGATTTCATGCTTGTGAGACAGCCCCACACTGGGCTCCACACTGAGCGTGGGGCCTGCTTGAGACTCCCCCCCCCTCCGTTCCTCCCCTTTTCGTGCTCTTTCTCTCTTAAAAAGATTTTTAAAAAAGAATAAAAAAAAAAGAAAGAGAAAAGGACCCCCCCCTCCCCCAAGAACCCTGAAGATGGTGCTGTGGCCCCTCAGGATCCATCCTGGGGAATGTTCCCCATGTGCCTGAAAACCACGTTCTGCTGCTGCTGGACGGAACATTCTGTGTGTGCCTCTCCCGTCCACTGGCTCTCAAGTGTGGTTCAATTCCATTTCTCCTTGTCGATTTCCAGTCGGGATGACTTACCCAAGGTTAACATGGGGTACCGGAAGCCCTCTATAATTATGGTCTGTTAATTACTTAATGTATTTCAGTGGTCGGGTGTTGGGCGTAGACACATTTACAACCCTACTTACATCTTCTTGACATACTAACCCCGTTGTCAGCATATAATGGCCTTCTTGGGACTCCTGTCCACCTTTCTGGTGTCAAGTCTATTCTGTCTGATATTGAGTACGGCTATGCTCCCCTTCTTTGTGTTTCTGTTTGCTTGGAATATCCTTTTCTAACCTTTCAATGTGAGCCTGCATGTGTCTGAAGGCTGCAAGTCTCCTGTGGGTGGCACAGAATGGAGTCTTGTGGCTTTATTTATTTTAAATCTTTTTTAATTAAAATTTTTTAAAAAAAATTTTTATTTATTTTTGAGAGAAAGAGACAGCACGTGAGAGTGTGGGGGAGAGGCAGAGAGAGAGGGAGACACAGAATCCGAAGCAGGCTCCAGGCTCCGAGCTGTCAGCCCAGAGCCCAATGCGGGGCTTGAACCCCAAAACTGTGAGATTGGGACCTGAGCCAAAGCTGGACGCTCAATAGACTGAGCCCCCCAGGCACCCCGAGTCTCGTGGCTTTAATCTCAACGTCCAGCAGCGCTGTGTCATTAGGGTGGCGAGTTCAGTCCGCTCACGCTAAGAGAGGTTACTGACATATACGGAGTTACTACCGTCCTTTTATCTTTTGCCTTCTGGTTATTCTGTCTCTCTTCAGTTTTTCCTTCGGTCTCTGTCTACCTTGATACGTGGACGGTCTTCCATTTTCTCAGTCTCCCCCTTTGAGTATTTTGTGTCTTTGCTCTAGATTTTTGCTTCATGATTACCGTGAGGTTTACATTAAACACAGTAGAAGAGTCCCTTTTCTACTGATAGCAATTTCTCTTCATTGGCTTACATATATTTTTTAGTTTATTTTTTGAGAGAGAGAAAGAGAGAGAGAGAGAGAAAGAGCGAGCGAGCAGGGGTGGGGCAGAGAGAGAGAGAGAGAGAGAGAGAGAGAGAGAGAGAGAATCCTAAGCAGACTGTGCTTTCAGCACAGGGCCTGACACGGGGCTTGAACTCATGAACTGTGAGATCATGACCTGAGCTGAAATCCAGAGTCAGTCACTTAACCACTGAGCCCCCCAGGTGCCCCTTCAGTGGCTTAAAAAAGTCCCATCCTTTTGCCCCCCCTTTTATATTTCTGATGTCACAAATTATCTGTTTGCACTGTGATT